>JAOXYD010005210.1:0-29046 GCA_028565735.1 Pinacopodium congolense | reverse complement strand
CTCCCTTATTGCATTAAATTTGATATTTGCATTAACATTTCATATTAAGTTGAATATTGGTTTAGTGATTGCATTTAACTTTCCAATTTTATTAGGTTGATAGTTTTGAGTTTTCAAAAAGTTTTTAATACCCAATTCACCCCCCTCTTAGGTGCCATAGGACTTACAAAGTGCTTATAGAATCTAACATGTCCAAGAAAGCTACAAATTGCTCTAACCGAATTAAACGGTGGAAGTTAAGCAATTCCTTCTAATTTTACTAGATGTACTTAAATTCCCTTACTTGAAATCCTATGATCCAAAACTATGCACTCTTGCACCATAAAATGTAATTTTTCCCAATTCAAGACTCAATTAGTCTCTTCACATCTTCTCAAAACTTTATCCAAATCTTCCAAACATACATCGAATGATGTACCAAATACTAAAAAGTCATCCATCAAGACTTTGATGTTGGTTTCATTCATGTCCGTAAAAATTACTATCATACAACATTGAAAAGTGGTAGGGGCATTACACAAGTTAAAAGGCATGTGTCTATATGCAAAGGTGCCATAAGGACAAGTGAATATTGTCTTTTCTTGATCATTAGGAGCAACAGGAATTTATAAGTATCCACTGTATTTGTCTGAAACATAATGAAAACTATACACAACCAATCTTTCAATTACTTGATCTATGAAGGGTAAAGGAAAGTGACCCTTTCTTGTGGTGTCATTCAATTTATGATAGTTAATATACATATGCCAACTAGTTACTTTCCTTGTGTCAATAAGTTCATCTTGATCATTCTTCAAGACAGTAGTTCCTTCCTTCTTTAGTACTACATGAATTGGATTAACCTATGTAGAATTAGATATTGGGAAGCTAATACCAGCATCCAGGAGTTTAACTACTTCTTTCTTCACCACTTCCTTCATTTTGATTAAGACTACATTACAATTGGATTAAAGGTTTACCTCATTCTTTCATGAATATTCTGTGAGTAGAAATAGAAAGACATAATCCTTTAATGTCAGCTAGGGTCTAACCTATAGCATTCTGATGCTCTCTAAGTACTCTCAACAATCATTTTCCCATTGTATTAGTTAATGAAGATGATATGATCATAGGTAATTGCAATAGAGGTTGTAAAAAGGCATATTTCAAATGCAAGGGAAGAGGTTTCAGCTTAAGAGTTGGAGGCTTCTCAATTGATGGCCTTGGAAGGGATTGCATTGGCATATCTAAAGTTCAAACCTTTTATATTGAATCCAATTAGATTTCCTTTCAAACTTCTAATTCCTCCAATGCTTCTTTGACTTCTTCTTCCTCTACTTCCAAAAAACTTGACTGAATTAAAGCTTTTGTAATGAATTTGACCAAAGATACCCGAATAGATCAATTCGAGTAGAATGAACTCCAATAAAGTTACACAAATCCAAGGTGGAGGGATGCTTTATCGCTAGAAAAATATTAAACTCAATCTCTTCATTTTGAAGTATGAGAATGAGTTTTCCTCCATGAACATCTATCAGTGCCCAAGCAATAGCCATGAATGACCTTCCCAAAATGATAGGCACTTTGCTATCCTCTTCCATATCCAAGATAAGGAAATCAATAGGGAAGATAAATTTATCGACTTGCACCAAAACATCCTCAGTGATTCCTCTTGGATAGGTCAAAAGTCATTCAGCTAATTGCAATAAGACTATTGGTTTAGGTTCTTCTAATCCTAACTTCTTGACAATAGATAAGGGCACTAGATTAATGCTTGCTCTACGATCCATCAAAGCCCTATCAATTTATAAGCTACTAATTGCATAAGCAATGGTGAAACCACCAGGATCCTTGAGCTTTGGAGGTAACTTCTTTAATAGGATAGCATAACACTATTTATTTAGCTTTACAGTCTCATACTCTTCCAATATTCTCTTCTTGGACAAGATTTCCTTAAAAATTTTTACATATGAAGGAATTTGAGCAATTGCCTTAACAAATGGGATATTGATATGAAGCTTCTTAAACATTTACAAGAACTTCCCAAATGGCTTATCAAGGTGCGTGTTCTTCAACCTTTGAGGGTGTATGGTTGCACATTGGGATCAGTAAACAACCTAGGTAGCTTCTGTGAACTCTCACCATCATTTTCCTTTTCTTTCTTCTTTCCTTCTTCTTTAACTCTCTCTCTATCATGTTTTCTATCTATTATATCTTCTTCTTCCACTTCCTCTATTCTTTTAATACCTCTCTCTCTTCTATCATGTTTTCTTTTATTAAGGTGATCACCTTAGTATGCTCTATAAGATTGGCTTCAATAGTACTTGAAAACTTACCAAGTAGCCTCTCTTATAAGTGTTGCGTAATTTATCCAACTTGAGTCTCTAGATTCTTAATTAATGCCTCATGGTTTTGCATCTTAGACTCATTAGATCAGATATACTTCAAAATTGTTTCTTCAAAACTAACTGACTCTCTTTGAGGTTGATTGGCTATAAAACCAGGTGGAGGTGCTCTTTAAGCATTGGCCTGAATTTTTTGGGGAGGTTGTAGGTAGTTCTGGTTATTACTCCATGAAAAGTTGGGATGGTTCCCCCAACCAAGATTATAATTGTTTGAAAAACAGTTTCCTTTTTGCTTGTTGAAATTTCCAACATATTAGGCTTGTTTTGGTTCTAGAGCAAAAGGACTACCTTTTTGACACTCCAAAGATTTATGGGAGGTACTCCATAGCTTTCACATTCATGTTTATGAGAACTAATTCTAGCTCCACTCATTAAACTATCCAGCTTCTTGTCCAATACTTTTATTTGAGCTGCAAGAGCTACTGTATCATTAATCTTATGAACACCATATGGCTTTCTTATATGACATTTAGAATTATACTAAAAACCATTTGTAGCCATTTCATCAATGATATTATAGACTTTTGTCATAGTTTTGCACATGAAATTACCTCTATCTGCAGCATCAATGTTGTAACGAGTCGAAGATGTCAATCTGGTGTAGAAGCTGTCTACTTGCTAACACGTGTTGAATCCATAACTAGGAAACTTTTCGAGCATCTCTCTAAATTATTCCTGTCCTTGTATAGACTTTCATTTACATATTGCACAAATAAGCTGATCTCGGTCTTCATCTTTGCTATCTTGACAGGTGGGAAAAATTTAGATATGAACAACTTCATTAACTCATCCCATATAGTAGTAGAACCAAATTGAAGTGTTGATAACTAGGCTTTCGCTTTATATCTAAGAGAAAAGGGAAAAATCCTTAGCCTAATTGTATCATTAGAAACTCTATTTCTTTTAAAAAGATCATAAGTATAAAGAAAATTTTGTAAATTTTCATTAGGATCTTCTAAAACTGAACCTCCAAATTATGTGGACCTAACCATTGAGATGATACTATGTGGGATTTCAAAATTGTTTGTGATGACTCTGGACCAAACAATGCTAGCCACAGGTCTACCTCTGTTACCTAATACTAAGTCCATCATGGTTGGTTCTCTATTTTCTACCTAAGGTCTAACAACTACACGTTCTTTAGGATCTATCTCTATAGGTTCTGTTTCAATATCACTAGATGTGTCTACTTCTAAAGGATCAATTGTAATCGCTCGTGATTCTTTCTTTTTCCTCCTTAACTTGTGCTTAAGTTATGGATCAAAGTTTATTGGCTCAGAATTATGTTCCCGAGTATGTGTAAAAATTTAAATAAAATACTAAACAAAAGTAAATAAATAAACGTGGAAAATAAGAAAATATAAAAGCAAATAAGCACACAAACTAAATCAAATAACAAATAAATACAAAAAAATTTAGAAAAATTAGGAAAATAATTTTTACAAGTCCTAGAATGATTGAAACTAATTTTCGTAATATTAAGACCGCATTCCCTAATAACGATGCAAAAAACTTGTTATGTGTTTGATGAGTAATTATGAAAATTGGAATGCTTTTAACGATTTTACTTTGAAAACCAACGTGATAAGGCAAGTATACCTATCTAACAAGTAATAAAGTGGGTTATTTTAAACCCCAAATGTCGATCTCATAGAGAAAATGATTAATTACTAGGTTAATAAGATCAAAATTATCTAGGAAAATCCAACAAATTTGATTAAAATCTTGAAAAATGCTAAACTAATCTAACTGTGCTTAAACACTTCTAATTTAATTTTTTATTACATTAAAAAAAAATTTTAAATTACCAAATGTGAAAATTAGCTAACGATTGGTTATTGATAATTTAATTGAACTTTAAAAAATTTTAAGGGCTGATTAGAATTCCTTCACAAAATCAAAACAAAGCTATGGTTAAGACTGCTTTATCTCCATTAAACTTAGTTTAAAATTTGGTTATGCTTTAAATATAGTCAATAGGCTTTAATTTCAAGAAGGTAACTTTTGGATTTTTAAACTCAGAACTTTAACTCTCATGAAAAAAAAAATCAAAATTTGGTGATTCATTGATTAATTTGTGTTGCTTATTGATTTTTCCAAGAAACTAAGTTAATTTGTCAAGCTTAAATTATCTTTAATACAAATCTTAAGTGGCTAGCTTAAATCAATACTTTTAAACCTTTAATAAACAAAACTCAGACTCTATAACTTGTCTTTAAGCTCTCTTAAATCATAAATACACCAATCCTTAGTAATAAAAATGATTTAGCCACAGATCTTGATCAAAACATACAAAACATATAACTTAAGCTTCATGTCTTGATAAATTAAAAAATATAAGTTATAAAATAAAGTTTAGGAGTGACAAAACAACCAAGGGAAGCTTATGGGAGGTTCATAGACTCCTCAAATTAATTTGGACTTCGCCATAGCTTTGGATAAACACAAACTAGTAGAAAAATCGAAGAAACATTGAAGTTGTAAGCATAAATATAAGAACTTTGATAAACCAAAAAAATGGAGTAAATGAAGTGATAATATCAGTTAAGAAACCCCCTTAGAAAGTTTCTAGACTTAGGTACGATTCTTAACAACAAGCTCTAATGTTTAGAAACTTAGCATACAACATAAAATTAGAGAATAAAGTGTTTGAAGCCTATAAACTACTTAGAACACAATGAAGAGAGAAGGGAGAGCTTCTCTCTCAATTTTAGATCTGATTTCTCTTCATTTTTGTGTGTATCCATGCTGTTTTACAGCTCTAGTAGTCTCCCACTTGCACTTTCAGACAATGAAAATTAATGAAGAACATGCCACAACCTTAATATTTGATATTTGGAGAGGATATGCTATTTAACTGCCAATATGGTGGGTTGACTCGAGGAGATACGACGCCTTGAGCCTATCATATTGGTCATATGCAGTCGAATGAATATAAGGGTCTTGGGGACTAATACGAGGGTTTGTTCAGATCTACGTATTTGTCCTAAATAACCTTAATTTTGCTATCTTTTGGCTTCTTTCTTGCTCCAATCTTCATCATTCATTAAGTAAGATCCAATTCTTGCAAATTAAACATTTCAAATAAAAAATTAAACATATAGTCATGAATTTAGGGGTCAAAACATCATAATTATCCATGAAAAACACATGCAAATTGATCCTTAACAAATGTTAAGTGTATCAAATATTTAAATAAATATAAACCAAAGAATATGAATAACAAAACTAAAATAGTCAGTAAGGCAATTGCACATATCGCAATGTAGTCTAACTATAGTGAGTCCAAATTTTCGATCCACGAGGGCTATGATTATTAGGGAATTCCTATTCTTACTATTTAACCTATTCAAAATATGATTGCTTAATTGATTGATTAATGAAAATAAATGAAATAACTAAATGAAAATCCACAGATAAATCCACAAGGATCAACAAATAATAATGAAGCTAGGACCTAGATAGTTAATCCCCATAAAATATATTTGTATTCATCACTCAAACTTAATTTAGTGTATCATCCAAATTACTTTCAATAATAAGTTTCCTAAATTAAATTATACTCTCTTTGGAGTTATGCAATTCCTATTCCATTAATAAATTAAAAGTTCTCTCTATTTCAGGCTAACAATGGAATGCACGAACCTATTGTATGAAATCTATTATTGTGATTAAGTTCATACCTAATTCGGACATCTTACGTAAGGCTATCTCTAGGTCTTCATGTAAGATGCATCACTTATAGACTGATCTAATCATATATTCAGTTTCTCAATCATAACATATGCAATCAAACCATTGTATTGAAGTTTACATTCACATAATTATTAAAAACCAATGTCATTAACTTCGTAAGTGAATCCAAAACAAATATGAAAATTATTCAAATTAAATAAAAGGAACAATGTAATACTATGTCCTAAGGTTTATAATGATCTAGATCTTACAAGAAAATTAATCCTAAGACATCATAAAAACAACAATAATGATTATAAGAAGAAAAGGGATGGAAAGGCCTATGGTTAAAACTCTTGAATCTCCTGACTCCTTATTGATTATTGTTATGAAATCCACTTTTGATCTAATTCTAGGCATTTAAAAATGATTTTCTCGTTTGATTTTATTCTACTATTGTTACTACTAATTAAGCCAAATTAGGTTAAAATTAAGAAAATAAGCCAAATTATCCATGGTCGTGGCCTATGTTGTGGGATTTTCTAGATAAACTCATGACTTAGGCCATGGGCATACTCCAACTCGTGGCATGCTCCAACTTTTCTAGCTTTTCCAAATTTTTTCTCTTCTTGGTCTTTTCACTATGCACTCTCCATTGCTCAGCATTCTTCCTTGAAATTTGGTGTGGAATTTAATAACATAATGTTCTTGCTCTTTAAATTGATTCCACATCCATTCACATATAAAAAATGTATTAAATTTCTCACCAAAATCCCCCGACACTTGAGTTGTTGATTGTTTTAGGTGCTCTTGCTCTAATACAATCTTCATGACTTGTCTTATGACCTTGATATTTGATGTTGAAATTCGTAACTTTATTCTCTAACTCCTCAAATTGATTCCATATCTTTTCCAACTTAACTCTAAAAGTGCATTAAAACGCTCATTGAAGTCCTAGAAAACTTGACCAATTTTTGAAACTAACATAAGTGGAATCTTATTCAAAAATCAACTAACTATACACCCAATCACATTGAAATTTTTCTTAAATCCAAGATTATACTCAAGAAAACATGCCTTAACTATGTATAATTTGGGTGCGATTTTCATCCTTAAGTGACAATAAAATTTTTTCCTCTTAACATGTTCATTGATGGAACTTCAAGTATTGTGCAGGATAAGGCCAACTATGATCCATTAGAGTTTGATGTGATGATAAGATGGAGCGATGAGCATAATGAAGTGGAGAGGATGACCTCCTTCAACTTAAAAGGGCTTGACTAATGGAGAAAGGGAGCAACACGGAAGTCGCAATCACTAAGGAAAAATCAAGAAGAAAAGGCTTGCTTGTGGCAAGAAATTAAAAAATATATAAGCTAAAATAGGTTGTTGATAGCATCTACATTATGCATATTTTAATTATGATCTTAGAAGGATTATCTATGGATTATATGATAATTTCATGTGATTTGGGTGTATATTTGATTAGTTTGTGTATAAGATGCTACTTTTGTACTATTCAATGTTTGTTTATATTTTGTAGGACTTTGGTAGATGTTTTAATGCACTTTTACAATTATAAGAGATATAGGATCAATTTGAGGAGTTAGAACATTTATTTAGGAAGTTTTACATCAAATACCAACACCATGCGACAAGTTGTGATGTGATGGCCTGGGACACGGCCATGTCCTAGGCTGTGTCTTAGTCAGGTCCCATGCAAATGAAAACTTTTTATAAGAACTACTTACCTCTCGAAGATTCTAAGCTACTGCCAAGGTTAGAAACTTGAGTCCTAAGCCACCTAGACACGTTTTTTCATAGGATTGAAGGAGAGTTGAATCAAGAACACACCAAACTCAAGTACAAGTTTGGATTTCACATCAAACATCATCAAGAAGTCAAGGAATTCAAGATTTATAGTCATGAGCTTTTCTATTACCCTTCTTCTTATGATTGTTGTTGTGATTTTTAAGATGTTTGGGAACTAATTATCTTATAAGATTTAGGTTGTTATGAACTCTAGGATGTAGTATTCCTTTGGCTTCTTGATTTAACAAAGGATTTTAAAATTTATATTAGATTTATTGATGGAGTTAATGACATTTGTTTTTTAATGTTATGCATATGTAAACTTTAATTCCAATGGTATGGTTACATGTGTTTAGATTGAGAAATCAAATTTATGGTTATATCAATCCATAAATAATGATTCTTTTGTGGATATCTAGAGATGAGCTTACATAAGATGTCTGAATTAATATGGAGAACAAGTTCTGTATAACAAATTAATGCATTCAATTTATTTTTACAAAGAAATTTTTTTCTTAACTTATCACATTGAAAAAGATTACATAACTCGAGAGGGAGTGTAGTTTATAACAGGTAGCCTACGGTCTAAGAAATCTTGAAAACATGTTAAATCAAGGTTGAATGATGAATATATATGCATCATAAAGGGATTAACTACCTAGATCCTAGTTTCATTATTGTTTTCTAATTAATGTGATATTGTTTAAGTTTGCTTTTAATTATTTTATTTACTTTATTGAAATCATCAATCAATCACTTCTTAAATAAGATAGATAATAAGGATAGAAATTCACTGATAGTGTAGAAATTATGGATCAATAACCTAGACTTAAAACCCCTTTACTACATAGTGATAGGTACACTAGACTTGTTATGTGTATTATTAGGTTGAGATTCTTGGTTTTTATTTCATTTAAAACCTAGGCATGTCTAGCACACATAGTTGTTAACAAATAAATGCTTGTTAAGATGCAACATAAAATTTATTTCATTGCTTGTGTTTGCTTTTCCCTTTGTTTGTTAGGAATGTTGCATTTATGTTTACATGATTGCATATTTCATTTAATTTCATTTATATATGATTTTTGTTTTATGTTTCTTTAATTTTCATATTAGTCTTGGTTGTTAAATTAATCTAAATTTCATTAATATTGTTTAAGGTTAAATTAGAGAGGCTTTAGAGCACAATTTGAATGAAAAATGGCAAAATTGGACAAATTAAGCATGTGTTCCACGATTAGAAAGGTGTGCAGGCTAGGTCACAACTGCGACCTAACCTATAAGGGGGTTAAAGATCTTGATTTTAAAACACTTACCCTGCTCCTCTCCTTTCTTTCTATCCCACTTTCAATTTTAACTCAATTCTCTTATCTCCCATCATTTTTCTAACTTTAAATCAACCTCCAAACTTGATTTTTGTGTATCAATTCAAATGTTTTACATCAAATCATAAAGTATGTTTTTAAATCTTATGTCAAAAACTTAAAATTTGGGATTTTCTTCATGATTTAGGGTTTAGACATGAATAAGATTCTCTTGATAAATTGGTGTGATTTTCCATCAGTCTTAAGGTTATTTGTTGTTCTAAGAAGTTTTAACATGTGAATTAACCCTCATTCAACATTACCATTCACCTATATACTGATTTGAATAATTTTTCATATGGATATAGGTTTTATGAAAACATTGGATGCCTTATTCATTCTAAATTATGGTTTTCATACTTTGTTTGATTTTATTGTGATATGTTCGTGCTATTGGGATTCATAAAAACAACTTTTTAATATTGAACATTTTATAGGAGATTGCATTGTGCAAAATTTGAATGAGCAGTAAGTTTTAGAGTGTTTAAGGAGATGAATTTGATGTATATTATGATTTAATTAGTTAAGGATGGCATGAAATTTTTTAGTTAGGATTTTTATTTTCATATATGCATAAATGAACTTACATATAGTTTATGATTAATGCCATTTGCATATCTTTCCCTTGTTGCTTAAGTGATGAATCCAGCATGACATTCTTATAAGTTTAATTGGACGGTTGATTATTTTGAATGAAACATAAACAATAGATTAGAACAATTTTGAAACACATTACATAAGTTTAGCACTTTAGATGAAATGATTCAATGTATGCTCATTGTAATACTTATAAGCATTATAATACTTATAAGTGATTATATGGCTTATAACTTATGAATTTGTGGCGTGAATATGAGTACTTACATTTGATTTTTCATTCATTGTAGAAACATGCTTAGGTACAAGTAGATTACAAATAGAACTCATAGAGAGGAAGGCTCTTCCTCTAGGGGCATTGACCTTGAACCATCCATTCCTAGATTCAACAACCCTGAGGTTTTAGAAAAATAACAAGTAATCTAGAAGCTTCAAATTGATCCTAATAGGCATTTTTGTTTGAATAATTTTAGCAATTGGAGGTAGCAGATGTTGTTCAACACTGCTTAGAGTTTGAAGGATGGGACTTATTCATTATGATTAAGGAGTTAGGTTATCAAAACTACTATGTGAGTTTTTGGCCACCTTTCAATTCACAAAGCACTTTGTAAAGTTGGAAGATAACGATGTGGTGCAGTTCTAGCTCGGTGACCTAATTTGCTTATGGTGCATGGTACATAGGTTGCACTCTAACATGGGGTACTTTAGTTAATCACTTTAGCCAACAAAGTAAAAGGATAAGAGGGTCGCTCAATGGATCCTATTACATCTCAAAGATGGAAATGAACTTGGGGCTTAGGTTGAGTAGGCTGGATTTAGGGTAGTAGATCAATATAAAGTGCTTGGACGTCTAATTATAGATTTCGATGAGTTTAGCAATAAAAGTAAGGTTTTGTCTTATGATTAAGTGAGTTCAACCTCTTTTAGAGGAATGAGACATGAGTGAGGAGATAAAAGAAGATGAAGAAGAAGAGGAAATGAGGGCTAGAACCTCTATGAGCAAAAACCAGAACCTCTATGAGTGCAAACCCATCACTGGCTGCACGATTTGATCAACTGAGTGCCTAGGTGGATGCAATGCATATTGAGATGAGAACATTCATCACTAGGTCTAATGCTAGATGGGAGGAGTAGTAGGTGATGCTATAGGAGTTTATGTAGTTCCATCGTTAGCTGCCTCTTGTAGTTGATGATTGAGGCTACATGCTATAGATTATTAGGCATCAAGTTTGATTTTCTTTTCTTTTGTTTATTTACATTTCATTTTCCTTTTATTTTCATTTAATCATAGATGTTATGTTTAAAAATTTGTATTGGTAAGATTTCTTTTCTTTTGGTTTTATGTTCTTTTATTTTATATTTATGTTATTTTATCAATCTTAATGTAATCATTTTGCAAGCTTGTATTTAATGATATTATTAAGGCAATGGAAAGAAGCTTAGATCTTTCATCTATGCAAAAGCATTCAATACAGTAAATGTAATATGATTCTCTCAACCATGCCTACCTTTGGACTTGAACTTTTAAAGGAGTGTTGTTCTTTTCTTCTTCATACAATTATCACGCTTTAATTTTTTTACACTTTTAAATTGATGACAATTTGATTTAAATGGTTGGGGGGGGGGGGGGAGGGTGCGATGAACATGCCATCCTTTCTATTTACTATACACACTTGAATTGTTGGGAGTCCAAAGGTAATTGTTTAGATAGTTATTTTTAAGGTAATTTTAATTATTAGTTGATTGTTAATTGTTGTATTATAGTATAATTGATTTGATTAGGTAAATATTGATTAAGTGATTTCTAACCCTAAAACTTTTCTTTTTCTTTTTCTTTTTATATTGAGTAAATTATCTATGTTGAGTGAAACTTTTTGTTCAATATTAGGTTTCTAAGGACATTTTATATAGGTTGTTATATGAAATTGAAATAGGATGTAGTTTAAACTTTAAAATTTGAAAAAAATGTTTGTGTTTGGTGTAATAAGTGAGTAAAATTTTTCACTCCATTGGCTTCATATTGATAAAAGGTTAAAGTTTATAAGTAGTTCTAATAGCCATTTGAGAGGGTGACATAGTTGAGTTACTATGAGTATTCTTGATAAGGTGTTGACTTTCACATAAAAAGCTAGATGACATCTCAAACAAGTTAAAAAGAATATCCTAGTTAAGTAATTGAGAGTCACTCTTGATAAGGTATTTGCCTTTAAGTCAAAAGACTAGGTGACCTTTAATTAAATGCTCCAATTCTAATTTTGGTTTGTTTTATTTTGTTCTTAATATCCTTGACTATGTTTGCATGATGATCTATATAAAATTACATGGATGCTTGATATTATCCATTAAGGGTTACTTCTTACTAACAGTGTGCTTGTATATAATAAAAATGTTTTTATCATGATACAGTTGTGATTTGTGCACTAGATTAGAGGTAGTAAATTGTAATTTTCCGTACTAAATTAACTTTTAACTCTTGATTAAGATTATTTTAAGTGGAGTCTCTAAGTTGTTGTTTGAGGAAAAACATCAGTTCAAGTATAGGGTTATTTAATAGTGCCTAGTCTATACATCTTTTAAACATCCCTTTATAGTCATAATCTTATATTTGAAGGGTATTTCCATGTTATTTATATGAATATTTAGTTAAATCTTTAATAAAATATTGTTTATGATGAATTTGGTGAATTTATATGTTTTTGTTCCTTTAAGTTATAATGATCTTGGTCAGTATTGAACTTAATACCCTTAAATTTCATAACTCTCAGCTCGTAGCCAAATTTCGTGCATTGTTGGCAAGATCCATCAAACCGACATGCATTTTTGTCTTTAAGGATTTAGAAAAATTGGGCTTGGCTAATGAAGCTTATGGCTACTTGTAGATAGGGTAATGAGAAACTTTTGTAGAGATCAAGGACCCGAGATATCAAAACCTCTTTTGTGAATTCTTGACCACATTTGAGTTTGAACAAAGTTTGGTGGGATCAGAAGATAAGGATGCGATACAATTTCAGTTCGACTGGTGATAATTCTCATGACATGTTGTGAGTTCAGTAGAGCATTGATGATTGCCATAGTTTAACTTAAAGATTTATCAGACATGAAAAATGGTCGACTAGAGTTGTTTTCTCTAAAACATTTTCTCAATTTTTAAGGGATATTAATGATGGATCATTTTAACCAAGTGCGAGTAAGAGCATCATCAAGATTCAGACCCTAGCACTTAGATTACTTTATCGATTAATTAGATGCACCATTCGAGGTTGTCATGAAAGCTTAGAGGTAGTTACCTTATATGATTTGTTACAGTTGTGGTGTATGTTCTATAGATAAGTTTCAAATATCATGGGTGCCTTAGCGTCCTGCTTTAATAGTCAAAGCAAGAAGCTAAAGGGATATATAGGTGGTTCATCCTATGTCACATGACTTGCTATCAACTTGGTGCCTGATTTAAGCATTTTGGATTTAGGTAAGATAGTAAATATGGAGCCCTTGTATCTACTAATGTGGCTAAGAATAGGGAATATCCACCAAGGCACATGGGAAATTAACACTCAAACGATCTAGGAGTTGCTCCCAAGAGCCTGACTTCAGTGAAAAATTGGAAGCAAGTGATGAATAGGAGAAAAATGAGGACAAGGTTGGACCCTTCATGAGTAATGAACCATTGTTCATTGCTCAGTTTGATTAAGTCTGAAATTATGTATAGGAATTAAGTGTGGAACTTAGGGCATATCAAGCTATGAATGGCTATAGATGGGTGGGATTTTAGTAGTAGTAATAAGCATGATAGGAAGAGCACCAGAGGCTTTAGTAGGAAAGATGGGAGCAGCAATAGGCATGGTGGTAGCAACATATGTCACACAATCATCCACCATCACCATTACTAGTTGAGGGCCAGTTTGAGTCGTGGTTCCTAGGCAGCTCTATTTGCTTTTTATTTTGCACGGTTATTTTGTTTCTGTTGTTCTTTTGCTTTAATTTAATTTTATAGTAGTTGGTTGATTTGTAGGACTTAGATTTTTTTTTCATTTAATTCAAGTTTTCTTTTTTACTTTGGTTTGATCCCATCTTGTTCTAATCTTTTAAAAATCTTGTGCCTTAGTTTTGTTCTTTAAGATTTCAATCACAAGCTCATATCACTAATATATAACAACCTTCAGTCTCATGGATTTAACTTCAAAACAACCATAATCATGCTTAGATTCGGCTTCAGGGAGTGTCATTCTCCTTTCCCTCTCTTACTTTTCATACACTGTATTTCATTTTGGTCCTTTAAGTTGAGGACAATTTGGTTCAAGTGTGTGAGTGTATGTGTGTGTGTGTGTGTATTGAGGGGGTGTTGAATAGGTTATTATCTATCATATATTACCACAATTAAATTGTTAGGAGTCCATGAATAATGACTTGAATATCCCATCCTGAATGAATGAAATTGAGAATTGATTATTACTTGTGATTTTTTAATTTTATTAATGTTTTAAATGAGTTGAGCATTGATGAATGAAATTAAATGTTTTAATTGATTTTGGTGCAACAATTTTTTCTTTTGTTCTTTTATTTTTGTGGATTGCTTGTGATTTTATTCACCTTTTATGTTTAATGTTAAATTTTAAATGTGATTACATATGGACTATTGTGTGAATTTGGAATATGATATGCTTTTAATGAATAAAAAATGTACTTTTTTTAATTAAAGTGAGGAAACACTAACTTCGTTGGCTTCTTATTGATAAAAATGTTGAAGTGTATACCAGAGCTAATAACCATTTGCAATTGTAAGTTACCTAAGTAACTGGGGATGTTCACGATAAGATGTTCACCTTCGCTATAAAAGAATAGATGACATTATAAATGAGCTGAAAAGTGTAACCAAGTTGAGTAATCAAGGGACATTTACAATAAAATGTTTCTCTCGTGTCAAAAGAAAAGGTGGAGCCAAAAAAGTACTTAAAAATGAAAAATATTAAGTTATACTTTGTATTATTTATGACTTCCTTAAAAAAATTTGCATGATGATCCATATAAAACTTCATAGATGTTTGATATTGAAAATTGAAGGTTTCCTAGCTACAAACTGCATGGCTATATGTATGTTAACAAAGTTTTTTTCATGATGGAACTGTGATTTGAAAATTAAATCAAAAGCATTAATTGAATTATTTATACTTGACTGCTTCTCAACTCTTAATTGATTTTGTTAAAGTAAATGTTTATGTCGTTGCTTAAACATAATTAATAGCTTAAGTGTGGGGGTATTTGATAGCTCCTAAAGCATACATATTTTAGGTATGATTTAGTGCTTATTAGGTGAAGTTTTAATCATAAATTCATGTTGTTCTCATGCCTATTAAGTTAAATTATTTGAATGAGATGTTGCTTATATGATTTTCATGTTTGATCACATTTTATAGGATATTGAAGAACAATTTGATGCATCTTTGGGACTTCAAAAGATGTTGAGTTGATTTAGGATGCAAGAACGTCAAGCGAGGAAGCTCCATACCAAATTGTTTGGATAAAGGACAAGTGGAGAAGGGGTTATGGCAAAAAGACTAAAGAGTAGCAAAAGTAGGAAATTCCCCTTCACCCTTTTGTCCTAATCTAGATAATTTTGTTCTATTCTTGCCTTCATAAACCACCAAGAAGCTACTAAGCCATAGAAAACAAGTCCTAAGCAATACATAATAGTTTTTATGAAATTTTGAAGGAGAAGAAAGGGTTTAAAACCATCAATCCAAGGATTAAGGAAAGGATTTCATATGTCAAAAATAAAGGATTCAAAGAATCAAGACAAAATCATCATTAGTTTTTCCTTTTTCCTTATTCTATATGTTTGTTTCTATAATTGATTTAATGTGTAGGAACTATAATTCTCATAAGATTTGGGTTTTTATGAACTCTAGGATATAGTGTTGCTTAATATCATTGAATTAACTATTTAGTTTTAGATTTTGAGTTAAATTTGTTTATGAATATTCATAACTTTGAATTTAATTGTTATGTGAATGTAAACTTTGATTAAAAACCTTTGACTTGTGTTCAATTAAATTAAGAAATAAGTTGTATGCATTAGATTGCACCATGAAAAAGTATCTTGCATAGGAACTTAGAGATAGGCTTATATAAGATATCAGGGTTAGGTGTGAGCTTAGAAAAAACAATAGATTTCATAGATCAATTTAATGCATTGGATTGGGATGGAGAGAAATCATTCATAATTTATCAAATTAAATTGGACTATATAACTCGAGAGAGAGTAAGATTTACCTTAGTAAGTTTATGGTCTAACAAATATATAATTCAAGTTAAATTAAGAGTAATAATGAACACAAACCCATCCTAGAGGGATGAATTACCTTAATCCTAGCTTTATCATTAAGTGTTAAACCTTCCATGTTATCTTAGGATTTATTTTACTTGTTTAGTTTGTTTTCTTTATTAAATAATTCAATCACTTCACCAGTTTGATAGGCTAGCTAAGTTAGATAGAAATTGATTGATAATAGCAGTTCTTGAGGTTTAACACCCGGATTCACCATAACCATATTGCATAACGATAGGTACACTTGCCTATTCATGTGTTATGATTTAGTTTAGCATGTTTCTTGGTTATTATTTCTTTTAAAACTTAGGTAGATTAATACACACCAACCATTTTATTTTTTTTTGTTTGTGTTGTGAATGTGTTAAATATTGCATTTACATGTTTATGTTATTTTATGTGCATTTGTGATGCATTTTTTAGCATTTGCAATAAATCATTTAGCATTTTTTTAGTGTATGACCTAAAGTTCTACTTTGAATATTATGGAAGCTAAACCTGAACTTGAAAGGGCTTTCAGGAGGATTCAAAGAGAGAGGCCTAGATAAGAAGAAGTTAGAGCTTTTGAATAAAAATTGATAGAGATGTAGAAGGAACATATATGTAGATCTATTTCTAACTATGTACGAACAATAATCATGGGACATAATTAACTGTCGTAAGGCTATCGTTAAATTTAAACAACTTTGAGAAAAAGTCTAATGTCATTTCCATGATCTAACAATCGATCCAATTTGATGGGCTTCGATTGATGCTTTTATTGTTAATGGGGCTTCGATTGATGCTATTAGATTAAGGTTGTTCCATTTTCATTACGAGATCGAGCCAAGCAATGGTTGAACTCCTTCCACGTGGTTCAATTACAATGTGGGATAGCTTTATCAGAAGATTTTTTTTATGAAGTACTTATTAATGGATGATTTAGATTGATTTTGGATGCATAAATTGCTATATTTTGGCCATTTGATGTACAAAATACACCAATTATAAGTTATTCTTGTTCATTTCAGGTACATAATGAGTTTGGAATAAAGTGGAGGAGTTTTGGAGTGGTTTGGAGAAAAAAGAGGTAAGGAAGTGAGTTTTTAGATCCATCAACAACAAGCTTTATAGAGCATCAACGATGCCATTGTTGGATGAATAGGATGCCGTTAATGCTTGAATGTGTGAGGATAACAGTGGGCTTTAGCTCCTTAATCAGCACCATTGATCAGTTAATGAGGGTACCATTGTAGGCATTATATGTAATGTTTTGGGGACATTTTTAAGGTCAAACATCATCCAATCCATCGTCTAAGCCTTCCAAACCCTAAAAGACATGGAGGGGGTATATAAACCTATTTTCACCACCTCCAAATGGAGCAAATAGGCAGATTCACAAAAATGTTCATATTTTTTATGTTTTTCTCTAGTTTTTGCTATTTTCATTTTTAATCAGATTTTAGGTGACAATTGGCTTGCGAAAGACATTCAAGTGAGGAGAATCACAAATTGTAGCAGAGAGTGACCATCTTTGGGCTATAACCTTGTTTATTTGCATTTTCCACTTTTTAAAATCCTTTTTACACATATTATTCAATAAATATGCTTTATTTGATCTATTCTTTATGTCTATTGATTAATATGTGTGAGAACTTTGCTTTTGGATGAGGTTAGGAGATTATTTAGGTCGAGAACATAATTGAGCTATGTTATTTTGCATTGATTGAGTGTTAATTTAATAGCTTGATCACCTAGGTTGAAACCTTCGATAATTAGAATTCCATCAATATTAGGTTTTTAATTGTCAAAAATTCAATTGTGCAATATACTTAATCTAAGAGTGGACTAAACCTTAGAGTCTTATATGAGGATTCCTAGATTTAAAGAATTTAGATTTAAGTTTCTTGATTTTCTTGCCTTTTATTCAAAGTTATTTGTGGATCAAGTGGATAATTTGAGTTTAAAAGAGATAAGATATTTCTATGACCATTAGCAATAATTTTTTTGTGTGAAGTAGATCCTAATTCATAACACTACAAGTTTTTAGTGATCAACCTATCGAATATCTGAAACCTTAACAATTTCATTGTTCTTGGAAGTCTTAATCATTAATCATTATCAGGTTGCGTTCTTTTTATTAATTCGTTCTTTATATTTTTAGCTGTAGTATATGTTTTTGATAAGTTCATAACCTATCTTATCTTGACCAAGGCCATTGTTTATATCGATCACTTTGTATTATGATATTTATTGAGCAATACTGTTGCAAAACTTAGGTTTGTTAGGTTAATTTTCTTATTATAGGAAGTTGATATTGAGATTGAAGATAAGAAGGAACCCGAAATCCTTGCAGCTGACCACCTATCTCCCCTTGAGAATCCTCATTCAAGGGAGGCAACAGATGAAGAGATTAATGATTCCTTTCCTGATGAATAATTATAAGCATTATAAGCTGAAACAAATGAAGTACCATGGTTTGCCCATATTAAAAATTACTTAGATATTAGGGACATCCCTAAACATTTATCATACTAACAAGAAAAGAATTTTTTTTTTGGATATTTGATATTACTTTTAGGAAGATCCTTTCTTGTTTAAGATATCTGCAGATCATATAATTAAAATATACATTCCACATTGGGAGATTGGAGCTTTCTCGAAGCATTGCCATTATGGCATTGTAAAAAGAAATTTTAGGGCCAATAGAACTACATATAAGGTACATAAATATAATTTTTATTGGCCCACTCTCTTCTAAAATGCCTATAAATATTTGATGTTTTGCGATAAATTACAACGAGCAGGTAATATATCTAAATGTGGCAAGTTGCATCAAACTTAAGTTGTTGTGTGTGAAATATTTGATGCGTAAAGTATTGTTTTTTAGGACCTTTTTCCTAATTTGTTTGGAAAAAAATACAACCTTGTTGTGATTGACTATGTTTCTAAATGGTTAGAAGCATAAGCATTGCATCCCAATGATACTAGGGTGGTTGTTAAGTTTCTTAATAATTTGTTTTTGTGTTTTGGTAAACTTAGAGCTTTAGTAAGTGATAACGGAACTTATTTTTGTAATATCTAATTAGAAAAGCTTTTTAAACGATATGGTGTTAAACAAAGGCTAGCTACCCTTTGCCATCCTCAAACCAACAGCAAAGTGGAAGTAACCAGTAGGGAGCTTAAGAAAATTTTGAAAAAGAAAGTAAATCATTCTAGGAGGGATTAGTCTAAAAAATTAGATGATGCTCTCTAGGCCTATAGGACAACATTAAAAACTCCAATAGGCATGTCTTCCTTTAAACTATTGTATAGAAAGTCATGCCACTTATTTGTCGAACTTGAGCACAAGGCCTTTTGGGTAATCAAGTTCTTAAATATAGATCCCACTCTTGTTGTTAAAAAGCACAAACTCCAGTTAAATGAGTATGATGAGTGGAGGCTTACGTCATATATCAATGTGATGTAGTCTACAAAGTAAACCAAGTGATTGAATGATAGTCATATCTGTAACAACAAGGAGTTTCAAAAGGATAATCAAGTCTTACTTTCCAATTCCCACTTATGTTTGTTCCCTAAGAAACTTAAATTGAGTTTGTCTAGACTTTCACAGTCAAACAGACCTTCCTTTTTGGAAATGTAGAGATCACCCATCTTAATTTTGGAGCATTCAAAGTTAATAAACATCATTTAAAACCTTATTTTAAAGGTGCAATTCCAAAGTGGGACATAGAAACCATCACTCTTCCACCCTTAACCCGTTAAACCTTTTCTTTCATAGTTTGCATTTATTTTTTTAATGTATTTAAGCCAATCTTAAATTTTTGTGTCTATTTTAGTTATTTTTCTTTTTGATGCAAATGTCGATGTTGACTTCCTTCTCACATATGACTGATATTTATAACCTAGCTTCTTACTTGAGACAGATACGTATGAATCTATCATATTTTGTCCTATTAAGATTTTCTTAAGTAAGCATTCATTATAATATTGATTAAGAGAAGTTTTGTTAACCCACATACCCTTTTTATTTTGTTTTTCTTGACTCCTTGAACATTGAGGAAATTTTTAACTTAATAATGGGGGAGGGGTTATATCCATTGATGTCATGTCCTAAAGCTTATCAATCTTATCAGTTCTTATTTCGAAGGATAATAATTTTATAAATATTTGATTATATTTAATGGAACATTATTGAAATCATTCTTTAAGATTTTGATTATATTTAGGACTTGAGATGTTTATGTGATTCAACTATGATTGATGCTACCCAATTGAGTTTCAATTAATATAGTACATTGGAAAAGGAATATTTTAGGAATATCATGAGATTTTATTTGTAAAATGTATTTACATGAGTGGTTATGACTTTTTGAAAATATGTTCATCAGTAATTTTTTTTAAAATGGTAGAATTTAAAAGTGGAGTTACTACCTAGTTAATGTAGGTGATCTAGTTGAGTAACTGTAGGTAATCACGAAAAGGTTTTTATCTTCATGTAAAAAGACTAAGCATCTTCTCAACAAAGTCATTAAAAGTTGACAATCATGTTAGTTATAAAAAAAATGGTGGTTAATAAAATAATATAAATGCTTTTAAAAGTTGGAGCATATCATCTTTGCATATTCATTTTATTCATAAAATTGAAATGGGTGATTATAATTGAAGTTTAAAGAAGTGTGAAGTAAATCAAACTCTCTAAGTTGAAGTTTGAAGATGATTGAAGTAAATCAAAATCACTTTCTATTCAATTATTTGCAATGTTATTTGAATGATTCATTATTTTTAAATGATACATTATTAATAAGTGTGTTTTTGGGTTATGTTCTAGATTGTTTTAAGTTTTTCTTTGTGTGTTTTAGCCTTATTTTATTTTATCTTTTGAAATTTTTGCACCTTTTCATGATCTTTGAAGTGTTTCATTGTTTTTTTACATTATCTAGTGTTTGAGGGTAGATTTGGAGCCTATTTAAAGGATGGATTGATGCACTTTGGTGTGTCGTTTTTTAGGTAGTAGAATTCCCTAATTAAATGTGTTTCAGATTATTTGTGAGATTCATTAAACAGAATTGTAGAGCTAAAGTGGGCATGAAATTTGTATGGGAGTAAGCGCAACATGTGAAGAGGTTTTGATTCAAATTTCAAGGCAATCGGAGGTTTGGAGAAGAAGTTATGGTCAAAAGAGTGAAGGGAGCAGAAAGCTATGAAACAGCAGTGAACAATCGTGCATCATCAGGCAGCACAAGTTTCTATGCATGAGGGTGACAGGCGGAAATGACTTGGAACAACCTAAACACGGATTTTAAGTTGATGGGCCCCCATTTTGACATATTTAGAGTCTCTAAACCCTAGGAGCCTTTAATAATCATTAGAGGGCTTCCAAAAGAGGCAAAGTGAAGGTTTTTTGGTGGCTCCTTAGAGAGGAAAACAAGTCATCATCCTAGGAAATCAAGAGAACTCTTCAACATCCAATTTTTTCAACTTCCTTTGAGTTGAGAGGAGGACTTCAAGGCTTTATTCAGGTTTTATTTTCTTCTCTTTATTACTTTCTAGCATGAGAAACATTAATGTTATTGGATTATTTGCAATCATGAGAAGTTAAATACTTTATAGGAGTTATTCTTGAACTCTTTTGTGAAACTCTTGATTTTTAATTCAATTAATGAATGTTTATGATATGTATTAAGCTTATACCTTACAATAGATTGAGAGAGTGAGCTTGGACATCCTAATAGACCTATACATATTTAGGTTTTACAAGTAGTTGGAGAGAGATCTTGGATATTTATTGAAATTACCTATAAGATTGATTAATGTCTAGTTGAATGGTTGGGAAAAGTTGAGTAAATCAAGAGGCAGCATAGTTAATTCTATCATAATTCAACTAAGGACAACTAATTACTCCTTGAGAGAGGATGATTAAGCATTAGAAAATCTTTGGTCGAGCATAATTGAATAACTAAGATAAGGGGGAAGCAAAAGAGGGATAGAGTGGCTCTTAATCTAGAACCTTGACTATCAAATTAGTGCACTTTGCTCAATTAATTGTTCTTTGTTTGATTAATTAATTTTAGTTTACTTTTTAGTTTTTAGCATTTGAAATTATTTTCTTAAATAAAGTATAACCTGAATTGAGTGGTGTCTAAACTATAATCCTCATGGGATCAATACTGTTATATTACAATTTTACGACTTGTATACTTGCAATATTATGTAAAGCTAGTGAGCATTTATCTACACACATAAATTGCCTCATCAAGACTCATTACAATAAATTTTATCATTGTCCATTCTAAGTTTGGTTTCTCAAGTGGAGGTGGGTTTGTTCTAAAACCTAATGGTGGAGCTCTTTGTGATTGGGCTGGAGGTTGGTAGGTGATTTGGTTGTCTCACTAAGTAAATTTTGGGTGATTTCTCCATCCAGGATTGTAAGTATTAGAATAGGGACATGTATTTGGCTTGATCAAGCTCTCTGTCAAAAGGAATACCTACTTGGCAATCTACAGACATATAAGAGGAACTACCAAAATGCTTATAATCTACTTGGTTCCTAAAGCTACTACTTCTAACTCGACTTACCAAATTATCCAATTTCTGTTCAATATATCCATTTAGGCTGCTAATACAACTGTATCATTTATAGAATGCACCTCATGTGCCTTTTTTGGGTGGCATTTTTATTTTTATTGAAAAATATTTTTTCCATCTGTTCAATCAAATTATAAGATTCTTCTTGAGTTTTATGCTTAAAACTTCCTCCAGCTACAACATATTTAATGTAATAAGTAAAGAGTGTAAGACCTGTATAGAAAATTTCCACCTGTTACTAGGTGTTAAAACCATGACTTGGACATTTTACCAACATTTCCCTATACCTGTCCCATGCCTCATACAAACTTTCATTTTCATATTGCACAAATGAACTAATTTCAGATTTCAATTTTTCAATTTTTCAGGCAGGAAAAACTTAGCTAAAAATAGTTTTATTAATTTGTCCCGTGTAGAAATGGAAGTAGGTGGATGAGTGTTTAGCCATGCTCTAGCCTTGGCTCTAAGGGAAAATGGAAAAAAATTTGAGCCTAACAGCATCTTTAGATACGTCATTATTCCTAAAAGGATCACAAATGTCAAGAAAATTTTGTAAATGCTCATTGAGATCTTTTAAGACTATATCACCAAACTGGAAACTTCGTACCATAGAAATGATAGTATGAAGCATTTCAAAATTATTCGTATTAACTTTAGGCTGCATAATGCTAGTTATAGGATGACCTTTATTTCCTAGAGCTGAATCCATCATAGCTAAGGGTCTAGCATCCTCATGAGGTCTATTAGCTATTTGTTTAGGTGGATCTATATCTAAGTCAAAAAATTGTTCGCTTTCAGCCTCTACTCCTATAGTTTCAAAAGTTCTCACTTGTGTTTCTTCCTTTTGCCTTCAAACGGTTATTTCAAACCCTGAATCCAATTCTAAATTCTCGAGTTTTTGTCCTCCAGTATACATAAAAAATTGAAACAAACAAGAAACTAAAACAAACTACTACATAAAAGTAAATTCACAAAGAAAGCACACCAATCAAACAATTCAATCAAAGCAAGTTTAAACACTTTAAACAATATAAACATCTCTAGACTAATCTTCACTAAATTGTTCTAACATTCCAATTATGATGGTGTCGATCCCCGAAAATGACACCAAAAACTTCTTGTTGTTGGTTTTCTATTAAGGTTTAAAATCAAATTTAGTTTCCATGTTCAACAATCAATTTGCAATTTTCTTTCTTTCATAATTTTAAACCAACATAAATGGCTAGTACATCAAACATAAGTAGTATATGGAAATATTTTTAATCCAAGTTATCATTCTATAGGGATCAAACAAATTACAAATACTAGGTCAAATTTAAGGCACAATTATCTGGAGATTCCTACCCTAATGAAATTAAGAACTAAAATTACGAAATTAAATTAAAAAGTCAAGTTATGCATAATAACTTAGTTAAAATAAAAATGATTGCCTAATTGCTAAATTGGTTATGGAATTGGTTCTTAATGATCTAAATGGATTAATTATAGGTTGAAAGACTTGTCTTAGTGTCACTTCTCTAATCAAAGCCAAGCATAGGTGAAGTTTGGTCATGCATCAATCTTGAAACATTAGGCATATAGTCTAGGAAACTTAACCTAAAGAATTTCAATTTTCAGATAATAAACCTCAAGATAAACTAAGGTTTGGTCATTCAATGATTTAAATCAAGTTTCTTAATGATTTTTCCAACTAAATAGCTGAATATCTCTGATCCTAAGTTTTTCTCTACTTTATTCTCATTGTTTATTTTAAAATAAGTTTTAATCTTATCATTTAAGCAAAATAAAACCTTCAATCATGCATCTAAATAAGTTCACCACATGTCCAGATCATTTTAGAACTATTCTATAACCAAAAATCAAATCAACCACTCATTCGAAGCAAGAAATAGATCAAACTCAATATATTCATCATATTCTTGAACAAATGAGAACAAAAGTTGGATTTAAATATAAAAATAGGTTAGAATACATCAGTAAACAGCCACAAAAAATTTTACAAGCTTGAATCACGTGTATGAGCTTTAAAAATCTTCAAATGTCAATAGAAATCTACAAAACAAGATCAAAAAGTTGAAGAACAAGAGGAAAAAAAATCCTTAAACTAGAACAATTTGAATTTTCTCTCTTGATTTCATCTTTTATGTGTTTTGTATCCTCTTGAAAATGAGTTCCAACCTTAATATATATGTTTGATACATGTAGTGCTAAAGGATAAGTTGCAACCAATTATAATTCAAGATCCTGCTAATTTTGTCTCGATTGCTAGATAATTGACACTTAGTATAGAGTAAAAGGGTGTTGTTCTACCCCCTTGTTTGACTCTATAACCTGACTTAGACTCGAGTATTCAAGGGTAAAACATGGGGTGATTTGGATCGGCATTTTGCTCCTAATTTAGCTTAATTCTTAACATTTTGATTTATTTCCACCTCAATTGGGTTGCCATCTGCAAATTATTTAATCCAAGAAATAAATTAAACACTTTAACATCACGACACTAGTGAATTATCATAAAAATATCATGAAAAACTCTATCAAATGAACTCATATCAATCCCATTTTCCTTAAAATATACGTTATAAATCTCATTCTCAAGCTCCCTATCGTGAACACCCCTAATGGATGATATCATATACCCTTTTTCTAATTAGACTCTCTTAGAAAATCTTACAAAGTCATTGAAGCACTCATCCTTACTAGCTAAAAATATCACCCTAAGTAAATCTACTATAGTTATCAACTGTCACATATGTTTATAAGTTTCCTCCTAAATTAGCTACTTTAAATTGTCTAAAAAAGTTTATATAAAATAATTCTAGAGGTATAAAGATAGTAATAACATTTTTTACCTTAAAAAGGTTTTTATTTTCTTACCTAATTAACATGCATCACATACTTTGTCTTTTTCAAACTTCATTCTAGATAGTTCATTTATTAGCTCTTTGTTACTAAGGTTTGAAATGTGTTCCATGCTAACTTGACCTAATCTTCTATGCTACATTTAAGCATCATCATTCATAAAAACAAAACATTTAACATCATTATTGGCAAGATCATGCAAATCAATGGTGTCAATATTTCCTACTCTATTTCTAATGAAAACTACACTATTATCTATAAATTTATAAATAATTCGTGATTTTTCTTTAAAAGTAACTTTGAAATCTTTATCAAATAATTGACTTGAATTTAATATGTTATGCTTTAAACCATCAACAAAAAGCATATTATTAATACAAGTATCTTTCTTTCCTATTTTTCTAATGCAAATGAACTTGCACTTGATATTGCCTGTAAATCTCCCATAACCTCCATCTTTACTCTTCAAGGATATTAATTCTGATTTATCACCTATCATATGCCTAAAACATCCACCATCTACACACCACTTACTACTCTTGGATTCCTACAAAACAAACAAAATTCTTTTAGTTTAATTATTTACATTAATTTGGATCCTTAGGTATTAGAATCCTTTTCACTTTCTATGTCTTTTGATGTATTAGAACATTTGTAAGTTAATAAAAAAAATCTTTCCAGATGTCCTAATCTACTATAGAAATCACAAACATAAATAATATTGTAAGAATGCGCATTTGGCCAAATTTTTTTTTATATATGTCATTTTAGGAGCAGCCTTCCTAAATAACCTTCTTTGCTATGGTTTTGGCCTAGGATAAGAGTAAAATACGTTCCTTGGCCTAGAATATGTATGTGGAACGTTTCTATATGGATGAGAACATATTTTTTATTCTTGAATAGGTGTTATGCAAAAATGCCTCCTATATGCTCCATATGAATTGTTTTCAGTCTTTGCATTTTCAAAAAAATTATGTCTATTCCTAAAAACATGCACATTTAACCTAGATGTAGGCCATGAAGAGTACATCAAGCATGGTTGTTATTCCTAGTTTGTGAACTAGATGACGATGTGCCATTGTTTAAAGATGATATAGGAATTTGTTCTTTATCTAGATTTTTATCCTTAACAAATATAGCGTTAACACTAGGATTTTCACTACCTTGGGTAAAATATAACTCATGTCTATGATTTAAAAACTTTTTAGTCGTAAACATGCTATCTACTTTCCCCTTTCCTTTAGTCAATTTTCCCCAGGATTCCTTTAAAGATTTAGAATCATCCTTAAAAGATTCATGTTCATGCAAAATATTATTCCTTTCATCATTAACACACACATTCCTAGCTTCTAAATCATGCAAATCATTTTAAACCTATCATTCTCAATCTTAAGGCCATCTACCAATTTCTTGCACTTTTGTATTTAGAAGATAGCTTACTTCTTTTCAAAGTGATGAATTGTAATAAGTAATTCATTTTCTCATTAAAACTAACATTATCATCTTTTAAAGAGTGAGAAGTGGATGCTATCTCATCCTCCAAAGCTAGGAGACAAAATTTTGTCACTTCCTTTTTGGTTTCATCATTCTCTAATTCACTTGATGTCTCTAATAAGCCTTTAATACTTTCCTAATATTTCTCTCCTTCTTCTTCCTTCTCTCTTTCTTGCTATTTTTTTCTTCTTTCTAATTTTCTTTTTAGAGAGGGCATTAGGTCCTTAAGTGCCCAGGTTTCCTACATTCAAACAAGTTACATTTGTCTATGAGTTTCTTTTATAATAACTCTTACCTTATTCGTTTCGTTTTCTCAAACTCTTATTCTTCAATAACTTCTTAAACCTCAAAATAAGAAGAGCTAAGTAATCTCCACTGTCATTGATTGGTCAAACTTCTTAATGTAGGTATTATATATCCCATCTCTAATTCTAGTTGAGTGAGCCATGTCCAAATGGTTTTTAAGAAGGGAGGCACCACTATGATGCAAAATGAGAAAAATGAACTGATAGCCATTAAAAGGGTTACTAGGAAAAGGATATGTATAGATTATAGAAAATCAAATGATACCACTCATAAAGATTACTTTTCTTTGCCTTTTATCGATCAGATGATTGAAAAGCTAGATAGAAATAGTTTTATTGTACCTTAAATTGATATTCTGATTATCTGCAGATTCTAGTAGCCCCAAAAGATTTAAAAAATTACTTTTAGAAGTCCTTATTTGCATATAGAGATATGCCTTTTGGTTATTGTAATACTTTATAGCTATATTTTGGCGATTTTATACTTGCATTAAAATTTTATGGATGACGTTTTTGTATTTAGTAATTCTTTGATCTATGTTTGGAAAACCTAGAAAAAGTCTTAAAAAGATGTGAAGAGACTCATTAATGCTTAATTGGGAAAATGTTTCATTTTATGGTACAATAGTACATTGTTTTAGGTCGCAAGATATTTAACAAAGGCATTAAGATGGATCCAGTTAAAGTGGATATCATTAAGAAACTACCTCCACCAAATTTTGTTAAATCTATTAGGAGTTTCATAGGGCATACTCATTTTTATCGTCGTTTTATTAAGGACTTATAAAAAATTGCTAGACCTTTAATTGAATTGCTTAAAAAGGATGTTGTGTTTAACTTTAATGATAATTACATGACATCTTTTAAATCATTAAAGGAAAAATTTGTGATTGCACCTATTCTTATGTCTTCTTATTGGTCTCTTCTTTTCGTACTAATGTGTGATGTAAGATATTTTGTAGTGAGACCCGTGATCAATGTTTTAAATATCGTACCGGTACCGGTATCAGATTTAGTTTTATTATGATACTGTAACGGTATCGATTAATATCGGTATCGTTTCGGATAACTTAATAAAATTATAAATCGATCTCTAAATTTTATAAAGTTCACATAATAGTGCTTCTATGTGTTGTACAATATGTTTTAAACTTTACTTCAACCATGTATTAAAAAAAAAATATAAATTTGACATATTAACAATTATATCTTTATTTCTATTAATTATAAATATCATATAATAAGAACATCAAACATTCATATGTAATTTTTTTTTTGAAAACTAATTCATATATAAAGTTCATTCAACTAAAAAATAAACTTCAATTAATAACATTGATTGCGGTTGGCCACATACAAAATTAGCTCAAATTAATCTATCTTTCATGCACATTTTAACAATTTAATTGGAGACCAACATTCGGCAAGCGTACCGGTCGAATCAAGTAATAAAGTGGAGTATATTTAAGACTCCGAGTATCGGTCCCACGAGGAAGTTTATAGGATGTAAGTACTAGGTCAATCGGATTACAATTATCTAGAGGACACTTAGCTTTATGATTTAAGAAATAAATTACTAAAATCTAATCTAAAAAGATCCTAGAAAAATTCCAATCTATTGTAACAGAGTCACAGGTTGCTTTTCCTAATTTATTCAGTTAAGC
>JAOXYD010005180.1:0-15468 GCA_028565735.1 Pinacopodium congolense | reverse complement strand
GATATGATGGTTGGGAATTTAATAAGCAGGGATTAGTTGAATTTAAAAGAAGTTCTATACATGATAATATAGATGGATTACGACATGACACCTTTAGAGATACAAATGAAGGTACCAACAGTTTTTTAGGGGTTAGTAATGGTCCAAATGATGAAGCTAAGAAGTTCTTTAGACTGGTAGAGGAAGGAAAATAAGAGTTGTATCCTGGTTGTCAAAGTTTTTCTAAACTTTCTTTTACCATCCGACTATATCTTTTTAAGTGTACCTATGGAATTAGGTGGTTCAAGGTATACTATTAAAGGCTTGGTTATCTTATGGTTTGACAAAGATCCTAATCACGGGTGCAAATAAGTTTCTTTTCAAATTGGTCTCTATGGATGGTATGTAAGCCGTGCTACATAAAGGGCCTTGGCATGTCCAAGGAAAGCCCCTATTTTTGAAAAAATAGAGCTTAAATGTAGGCATTCATGAGAACATTAAGTCAGCTCCAGTTTGGATTAGATTTCACAACATTCCTAGAGAAAATTTTAAACGACGAAGGACTTAGTAGCATAGCTAGTTCGGTGGGCAAACCATTGATGATGGACAATCCAACTGTGCGATATGTAAGGGCAAGTTTTGCGAGACTATGTGTTGAAGTGGACCTTAATCAAGATTGGCCAAGTAGCTTTATACTAGCAACTTACAATTCCATGGGGGAAATAACTCACCCGGAAGTCAGAGTAGAGTACGAATGGAAACCAAATCAAACTGAACAGAAAAAAGAATGGAGACCAACAGGGCGAAAATTCAATATAAAAGATCAAGCTAAATTGATGGCTAAGGATGTTTAGGAGCATAATCGAGGAAGTCCATCACTTACTCCTTTAGGGGAACAGGAACAGGAACACAAAGGAAAGTAAGAAGAGAAGAAGCTTCATAATGCTTTTCTAGAGGAGGAACCATCGAAGGACCTTCCTGAGCACCTAAAGCAACCAGCTTCAAAGAATCACACACATTCCCAAGTGGGGAAGGAACATCCAAAAAAGAGCCTTGCAAATGCCAATAGCCCCATTAGTAAAACTCCGAGTAATTCTATTACTTTGATTGAGCCTGAATTAGTAACTAATTTGTCTATGGAGATCCCTTTAAGTAATAATCAATTAATTAAGAACTATGAGGAATACATGGGTAGGAAAAACAAAAGGTCTAAAAGAAAAGCTAAAACCTAGTGTTGTGTTTAATATTTCTGTGCTTGAGTCTTTATTTAGATATGTCTTTAGTTTTTTAGAATGTTAGGGGTCTCAATAACGCTAGGAAATAGGTAGGTGTTAAACATTTCTTAAAGTCACTCTCCAAGTCTTTTATTTGCCTTATTGAAACTAGAATTAAGTCTTTTCTCCGATTGGAAATTACTTGTTGGGTCTTTTTCCCCTTTTGGTCGTACTACAGTAATTTATCAAATTCCTCCAATGCCAAACTTGTTTTAGCTTGGGATCCAAATTATTATAATTGTTCCACTCTTATTTTCACTTATCAGCTTATCCATGTCGAAGTGACTCTTTTGATCAAATCTAAACATCATTTCTCAAAATATAAATAATAATCCTTGGCCTATGGCTGGGGATTTCAATGCAATCCTTTATTCCTATAAGGAAAATCCTTTTAGCTCCTATGCTATTACAAGGATGAAGGACTTTAAAGATTGTGTTAAGGCCTACTCCTTGAAAGACTTTAAAGATAATGGTCCTAGTTTCACCTAGTCAAATAGACAGCCTAGAGAACCTAACATCACTAGGAAGCTGGATAGAACTCTGATTAATGCTCATTGGATTATTACTTTTCTCATGGCTCATTACATCATTGGAAACCATAGCATTTTTTATCATTCACCTTTAGTGATCCAGTCGTTACTTCCTCCTACTAAAAGAAAAAAGCCTTTCCAATTTTTAAATTTCCTTTCTTCTCACCCTGACTTCCTTCTGACTATGAAAGAGGTTTGGCCTAGTTCGGTTGAGGGTAATCTCATGTTTCAAATTATTTCTAAGATAAAGTTAGTAAAATCATCTCTAAAATCCTTAAATACTCATAAGGTGGGTGACATCAATGGGAGAGTCAATTAGAACCAAGTTGCTCTTGATCTTATCCAGGAGCATCTCAAATCCGGTCCTAGTAACTCCAACCTTCTCGACCATGAGAAGGATGCCATAGGAAATCTCTTAACATCTCTTGAGGATCAGGAAAGCTTCTACAAGCAAGTTTCTCATGTAAAATGGCTAAAAGAGGATGATAGAAACACCAAATTTTTTCATAACTCCCTTTTGTCTCATAGGAATAGGAACAATATTCATTCACTTATTGACTCAAATGGTTATAGAGTTTTTAGCTTTGAAACTATTCATAAGGAATTTATGGATTTCTTCCAAAGTACCATTGGTCATAGGAAAAACCTCCACTGTGTAAAAGAGTATCTTCTCCCTCTTTTCCCCTCTCAAATCTTAAAAGTGTCAATTTCTGATCTCATAACTCCTATTACTAAGCTCGAAATAAAGGAGGTCTTATTATCTTTTAACCCTTCACAAGACCCAGGACCAGATGGGTTTAACGTCTTCTTCTTTAAGAAAACTTGGCATATTCTAAAAGGTGACATAACTAGGGCCATCCATGACTTCTTTCATCAAGGAAAATTACTTAAGGAGCTTAATTTGACCTTCATATCCCTTATCCCGAAGATTGCGACTCCCTCTTTTGTGAATGATTTTCGGCCTATATCCTATTACATCATGATTTATAAGGCCATTTCTAAAATCCTAGCAAATAAACTTCGAACCATCCTTCCTAACCTCATCAGCCCAAATAAATATTCTTTTATTAAAATTCATAGGATCGGTGACAACATCCTTTTGACCCAAGAAATTTTCAAGAACTATCATTTGAATAATGGTCATAAAAGATGTGCTTTTAAAATTGACATTAAGAAAGCTTATGATTCTATTCACTTAGACTTCTTGTGTGAAGTTTTATAGATCTTAGGTTTCCCTCCTATCTTCATTAAGTGGATAGTGGAATGCATAAATTCCCCTTCTTATTCTATTATGATAAATAGGCACCCTTCCAAGTTCTTTAAAGGAAAATCAAGGTTGAGACAAAGGGGCCATTTATCTCCTTATCTCTTCATTCTTTGCACAGAGCTCTTCTCTAGAATTTTAGAGTCCAACATTGAGAGAAACCCTACCTTCTAATTCCATTAGCGCTGCTCTAAACTCAAGATCTCCCATCTTTTTTTTGCTGGTGACCTTTTATTATATTGTCATGTAGATATTGATTCAGTGAGAGTGCTCCTTAATTGTCTGCATTCATTCTCTAATTTCTCTTGTCTTGATATTAACTCCTTAAAAAGTTAGTTTTTCTTATCGTCAAACTTGGACGACATGGAAGTCCAGTTACTTAAATGCACAGGTTTCCATAAAGGTGAGTTGCCTATCAAGTACCTAGGCTTTCCCCTTATAACTGGAAGACTGTCCAGAAAAGATTGTCTTCCCCTCCTGGAAAAAATCTCTAATAAAGTTAATAAGTGGACAAATCATTCTCTCTCTTATGCCTGGAGAATGTAGCTTATAACTTTAGTTCTTGCTACTTTCCAAGTTTACTAGTCTATCCATTTTATTCTTCTTCCTCAAAGATATAGAGGCAAAGCTTAGGAATTTTTTGTGGTCCAGGTCTATTTCTTCAAGCTACCATGATAAAGTAACTTGGATGGATATCTGTAAAACCAAGAAAGAGGATGGCCTTGGGTTCAAAATTTTATCAACTTGGAACACTATCCTATTGGGAAAACAAATATGGTTTTTGTTTAATGACCATAAGACTTTATGGGTCAAATGGCTTCATACTATTACCCTAAATCATAGGAATTTTTGGACAGCAAAGCCTAATTGTAATAATTCTTGGACTTGGAGGAAATTGTTATAAGTTAAGGACCTCCTAAGGGACCAGTTCAGATTCAAGATAGGAAATGGTGTCTCTACTCTTTTATGGCAAGACCCTTGGCATCCTAAAGGTATCCTTTTGGATCTCACCACTCCAAGAATGATCAATAGATCAAACCTCCCTCTAAACACAAAAGTTTCAGACATAATTTGAACTAACTCCTGGACTTGGCGAGAAGCATCAAATGAAACTATCTAGAACCTTAAACCTCTTCCATACCATTCAGTTCATGCTCACCCAGATAAACTGGAATGATTAGCAAGCCTGACAAAAGCTTAGACCAATCACTTAGCCTATAAAATTTTGAAACCTGTGAACCTTCATGTCACTTGGCACAAGTTAGTCTGGCACAAACAAGTTAGCCCTAGATGCTCTTTTATCTTGTGGCTAGCCCTTCTCAACAAATTACAAACTAGGGATAAATTGCATTTTTTAAATTTCCTTAACTTCTGTTCCCTCTACTTTTTGGAAAATGAAAACCTTAACCACCTGTTCTTTGAATGCACCTATTTAAAAACGGTTCACTTTATGTTATTCACTATTTCGATCTTGAAATGATTATATTGCGAAACCTCTCTAATATTACCCTCTAGTTTAGCCATTGCCTAAACCACAAAAATGTCAATATAAACCTCCTTACTGTTACCCTCTCTAATGTTGTCTATGTTCTATGGAAAGAATAAAACAACAGAACCTTCAAAGAGGTAGCCTTGGATGTTGGAAGCCTATCAACTAAAGTAGTACTTCACACTCTAGAATCAGTTGGTCAAAACAGGATGAGAGGTAATAGTCCTTATGCCTTTGTGTGTTTTTCTCTAACCCTAGTTTATAGGTTTGTGCAAGTTGATCTATTCAAGAAATCAGTTGCTTAATCCAAGGAAACATCCCTAGGAAGGCCTTAGCAGACCTGTTGAGAAGGCCATCGGTGTTCAAGAAGGACCTCGACAATCTCATCCTATATAGACATAATATGTTCACTACTTCAATAGGAAGATGAAGGTGGCTCATAGATCTAACCCAGGTCCAGAACAAACTTTTTTAGGTGGTGACTACTCTGGTTCTCTTTTACTTGGGTTTCCTAAAAAGCCTAGATTCTTTGAATGTATTGCAAACTACATTAAATTCTAAAAAATGCACCATCTAGAACTCTTTTTTGGTGTGAAGCTCACTAGAGGTTATGGGTCAGAATCGTCTGTAAAAGGACCAGATAGAGCCAAGTCCTCCTCTGATTAATTGTATGCTTTATTGTGTGCTTTTGGTTAATAGTCCTTCTGCTTAGGTTCTCTATGCAGTGTCTGTTGTTTGGTGTAACCGTTCTAACCTCAGGGGATATGGCACTTGGTACTTCTGAATCCAGCAGGAAGAATTAGTTGATTGAGGTTTTGATCAGTGGGGTTAGAAGGTTTTCAGTGTCTTTTTTCTGTCTTCCCCTTAGTTTTGGTTTTGCTGCTATATTGTAGCTTCTAGTCTCTGTTTAAGTTGTATTCTCATTTGAGTTTTGATCTAGCTTGTAATGTACATAACTCTTATTTTGATTAATATACTTCTGATTTATCAACAATAACAAAAAAAAAGAAATGGTTTGTAACTTTCTAATATCACATGATTTTATCATCATAAAAAAAGAGAAGATTATTAAATCAAGAAAAGTTTTACCTAGGTTTTAATGATGACAAAACAATATTGCTAATAATGTTTTTTATTATGTTTTAATATATTGAAAAGATAGGATTGAGGAAAAAAAATATTAAGAGATATAATTTGGAACCACTGGAGCTTAAATAGAATTCATAAAGAACAAGAGTTTAAGAGTAGGCTCGAGATCAAGACAGAAATTTGATAGGTTATATTTTTTAATTATATTATAAGTCTTATCTTGGTCCTCTTAAGTGTTTATGAGCTTAAAATCATGCATATGCATTCATATTTAGAGTTTATTGTTTGTTGCAAAAACTAAACTTGTTTTATGCTAAATACTACAAGTGTACGGATCGTTACTTGTAGTAAAAAGTGGATATCGTTTCATAGATATTGCACTTAGTCATCAATTAATTCAGGTTATACTTTATTTAAGTAACAATTTCAAATGATAAAAACTTAAAAATGAACTCAAATCAAACACACTAATAATGAACAAATAATAGAAAAAAAAATGTTGAAATCTTGGATTTCAAGATTAAAGATTAGAGATTACTTTTTCCTTATTTTATCTCTCTCCTACCTTGTTAATTGAATTATACTTTACCCAAGATGCTCTAATGTTTCAATCACCCTCTATCAAGGTGTAATCAAATGTCCTTAACTAAATTAGATAGAATCAAATATGTAATAATTTTAGCTAGTTATGAAACTATCTTATAGGCAATCAACTAATGAGCCAAGATCTCTCTCTAACTAATTAATTAACTTGATAAATGTAGGTTTATAGGGTGTCAATCCTCATTGTACAGCCCTACACGAATTAACCCAACTAAATTTCTCAATATTTTGCAAAGTTTAAGCATAACATTCATTCATTCAAACAACAAAGTAAGAGTTTAACAAATAGTTCAAAAGCAATCTATATAATAAGTTTAGTCACTCATAATGTCAATAACACTCCCAAATACCACAAAATCCATACAAAAGATAATATAAGAGAAAAGGGATAAAAACTAGATGAAGCAAGTGTTCTTCTCTTCTTTCTCCAAATTTGGAATTTTTGTAGTTGATGTGTTCTTTGCCCAAAATGGAGTGTTGCTCTTGATTCTCCACCTCTTCCAAGCCTCCAAACTTGTTTTTAGCTCAAAGGGAATGTTTTGCACTGATTGTGGCAGCTTCTAGGGTTGTGTACCCTTAAATATGACATAATATTCTAAGACAATCTCAAAAATTTTAAAATCTCGTGGCTTCTATGTCTAACCATTCCTATGATCTTGGGAAGTTCTAGCTTACAAGCTTCAATTATCTTCTCTTCTCTTGGTCCCTAGAAAAAATTCAAAGGTAGCTATGCTACATACCTACACCAAAATGATCAAATATTACCCTAAACCAACACCAAACATTTAAGAAACAACAATGAGGGTGGTCAAGATAATCACAAACACATAAAATAACTCCTAAACACAATAATTCCATTCTAACATGCAAGAAACACATGCCAAACACTTAGAAAAACCTATACTAATGTAGAACTATCATTTATATAAATATAAGTTGCATAATCAAGAGCAATTATGGATAAAAGTTATTTTAAATAATCATGCTAATACATTGAAATCTTTTGGGAAAATAGCTAATGTGTATGTGTCAAGTTTTATGAAAAAGAAGTGTTTGATATGTTTTTGGATAAGTTGAATGTGTGAAAAGATGTTTAAAATGTTAAAAACTAGTTTGAAGAAATATTGGTCAACCACTATTAGTCGAATAAAGACTAATCGGCCAATAGAATAGGTTGACTAACTAGTGTATGAATCTAAGTATTAATGGTTAATTTCAAAGTGAAAATTTGTGAAAATTGATTTTTAATACATTATAACAGTAACAAATCATTAGTTGAAGAATTTTTACCTATAAATAGGTGTCCTAGAGTGTGTTTTATGCATTAAGTAGTATTTGATTGAGTTGTAAGAGAAGCATTCTTGTAATCACATGAGTGAGTTTTGATGTGTGTTATGAAGTTTTTGGTACATTCATTATTGAGCTTGTTGTGGGCTTATTTTAAATACTATAATTTAATCAAGTGAAATATTTTGTAAGTATATTTTAAGGTGTTATGGTTATTGGATTGAAATTATAGAGGTTACTCTTCTCCTGTAAAAAAGAGAGTGGTTGTAAAAAGGTTGGTCTTCACCAGTAGATAAGATCGAATAATCAAATTTTCAATAAGATGTTGGAGAGTAGACATTGATATGGGTTATTCACCAAATGATTATAAATTAGTTTGGCCTTTCTTCCCTTATTTCTTAAGCTTTAATTTATTTCAAGTTATATTGATTACTTATATTATTACAAATTCAAATTTTTATATTAGATGAATTTTTCTATCAGGCCAAGGCTTCGAAAGTGACATAAGGGTACCCCCCCCCCACCCTCCTTTAGGTACTATATAATGGTTAACATTATGCGTCAACCAAAGTGACATAAATTTTTTTATATAAAATTCAAAAATGATATCTTCTCATCCATACATATTTTAGGCATGATTTAAGACTTATCTAATAGAGCTTTGGATGGAAATCCATTTGATATCCATGTGATTCCTATGCATACTAAGTTAAAACTCTTTGAATGAGATGTTACTTATGTGATCTTCATGTTTAATCATATGTCATAGGACTTTAAAGAGCAAGTTGATGAACTTTTTAGGGTTGTAAAGGAGGTGGAGCCAATTTAGGATCCTATAACATTAAGTGAGGGAGTTTTACACCAAATTTCATAACCAAAGGACATGGGGAGAAGGAGTTACAATGAAAAGACTGAAGGAAGGAAGGAGAAAGAAATTCTAGTAAGAGCCTGTGGGGTGACCCATACCTTAAGGCTCATGGGAATTGACTAGAAAAAGGGCATGGGGTAGGCCATGTTACATCCTACTCACCATTTAACCTAGTTTTGTGAATTTTTTTAGGGACTTTTGCCACCAAGCAAGAGGAAACAAGTCCTAAGCTATATAAGAAGGTTTTTGTGCAACTATAAAGAAGAAGGAAAGATCCAAACACAGAAAATTAAAGATCAAAGGTAGGATTTGACACAACAACCATCAACTAGTTAAGGATTCAAGACAAACTCATCATGAGCTTTTTTATTTCCTTCTTCTATATTTTTATTTGTTTTGTTTGTATGACTAATAAGATGTGTAGGAACTAATTTCTTCAAAGGATTTGGGTTTTTATGAATTTTAGGAATAGTTCCATGTTATTCTTAATTTAACTTTTAATTTCTAGATTTTGAATTAGATTTGTTTATGGATATTAATAACTTTTGATTTAATTTTTATGTAAACATAAACTTTGATTCTGAGGCTTTAATTTGTGTATAATTAGATTAAAAGATCAACCATATACTTCAGATCACTCCATAGGCGAAACAACTTGCATGAAGACCTAGAAATATGCTTACATAAGATGTTTGGATTATATGTGAGCTTAGTCAAAACAATAGGTTCCATAAAGTGAAGTAATGCATTCAATGAATAGTTTAGGATAGAAAGAACTTTCACCTAAATCATTGAATTGAATAGGATTGCATAACTTGAGAGAGAGTACGATCTGCTTTATAGAATCTACAGTCTAATGAATCTAAAAACGAGTTAAATCAAGAGTAATAATGAACACGAGCATATCTTAGAGGAATTAATTACTTAAATCCCATTTTTATCATTACTTTCCAAGTTATCTTAGGTGTTTTTTATTATTATTTTTTCAATATTAAACCAAATAATCATCTTTTAATTCATTAGGCTAGATAATTTAAATAGAAATTCATTACTAATAGCAATCCCTATGGATTCAACCCTAGATTCACCTTAACTATATTGCAATTAATAGGTACACTTGCCTATTTGTGTATTGTGATATTGTTAAAGTGTTTCTTGGATAATTTTGATTAAAGCTTAGTTAAGCTACAAGTACAACAAGTTTTTAACACCGTTACCAGGGACTAGCCATTATTTAGTGTTTTTCTATTCTTTATTAAACTGGTTTTATTTCCTTTATTTTAGTTTTTATTTGATTTAGTTTTAGTAATTTTTAATTTTTGACACTTCAATAATCATTTAGGAGCCTTGTGTTTTTCTTGAGCTTTTATTGTTTTTTCTCTTTTTAGGTTAGGAATCTTCCTTTTGTGACCCATTATCCTATTGGTCTAGTAGAACTAGATCCTAAGATAAAGCGAACGTTCAAAAGAGGTTTAAGAGATAAGAAATCAGAAGGTAGCATAAAGTTAGAGATCCTAAAGCAATAAATGGACAACATGAACAGAGATTTAGGACAATGAGTATAGCTGACTATAGTTGATCTCTCACAACCTTAGTTGCATCGCACTAAATCAAGTATAAAAGTTGAGGGTGAAGAGCACGGGCTTTGAGATAAAATTGCAAATGATCCAAATATTTCAAAATTTTATGTAGTTTGATGGGCTTTCAAACAAAGATCCCAATACCCACATCATCAACTTTTTGGAGATCTTTGATACCTTCAAGTTAGATAGTGTATTTGAAAAGGTGACCACGATGAGGTTATTTCCCTTCACATTGCGTAGTCAAGCAAAGTCATGGTTAAAGTCAAATCTACCTGGTTCCATCTCTTCTTGGAACCAATTAACCAAAAAGTTCTTGACAAGATATTTCCCTCCCTCTAGATTGGCTAAGTTACATAACAATATTATCTCTTTTAAGTTGTGGGAGTAGGAAAATCTATATAAATCTTAGAAGCATTGGAAGGATATGTTTAGGAAGTGCCCCCATCATGTGTTCAAGTTGGGCATGCTGATGCAAATGTTACATGGAAATCTCAACTTTATCACGAAGCAGTTAATAGATGCATCATCTAATGGAATTACCAGCTTCAACACTCTTGAGTAATTACAGGAATTGATCTAAAATATGGCCGTAAATGCTTACTAGTGGGGGATTATAAAATAAAGACCTGAGCTTAGTTAGAGAGCACATAGCATAGATACAGTGGCCTCATTAAAAACTAAGGTGGAGCCCCTTACAAGAAATTTAGACAATATGATGGTGGCACCTGCCTTACATTAAGTTATGGCTTGTAACTTCTGTGGAGGTAGCCATCTTAACCACGAGCATGTAATCAAATGGCACAATCATCCCAATTTTTCTTGGCAAGCTCAAGGTCAACAGGGGTAGAACCACCTGCTTAGTTACCATCCTCAGTATCAACCTAACTTGGAGTAGCTACTCGTCAAATATATCACACCTCAAATGCCTGATTCCAGAACATCGAAATTTCTATTAAGAACCTAGAGAACCAAGTGGGGTAACTTGCTAAAAGTATTTCAAAGAAACTTCCAGGTGCTTTACTTGGTAATACAGAAAAGAATCTAAGGAAACAAGTGCATGTAGTATTCTCAAGTGTTGAAAAGGATGCTATAGAGTTGGTACATAAAGGAAAAGAGACAAAAGAAGAAGCGTAGAAAGAGGAAGGTGAAAAGGAAAGAAGTCAGCCATCACGATTGGTTTTTGATAAAGTAAGCACTGAGAAACTAGATGATCATTCAAGTATGTGATTACAACCCATCAAAAAATTGAATCCTAATATTCCTTTAGTTAAATCTCTTCTACAAGAACCAAAGAATACAAGGTTTGTGAGTGATCTGCCAGAAACCAAAAAGAATAAAAAGAGTTTAAGGATAATGATGAATGAGGAGTTCTCTACTATCAATACCAAAATTATGAATCAAAGATATGTTATTAAGAAATATTTGAAGGGGTAACATACTTTCACATTATATAATATAGTCGGGCTTTTTCGTTTGGTTTATATTTTCCTACTTTAGTTGACATAGAAGTCGGCATAAATCTTATGTCAGATAAGTTATTTTGTGAATTAGGTCTAGAGATCACTAAATCTACTAGGATGTGCATATAATTAACAGATAGATTAATGAAGTATCCTAGGGTAATAGTTGCAGATATAGTTATGCAAGTTGATAAGTTTATATTTCCTGTTGATTTTGTGATCTTAGATGTTGAAGCGAAAGATGAAATTCTTCTAATTCTTGGTAGAACTTTTCTAACTACCTCCAAAGCATTAATCAATGTTTTAGAAAAGAGATTAACTCTTAGAATTGATGATGAATTGACCACTTTTTCAATAATGAAACTATTATGCCTTCCTTGAATGAGCCACTAAATTATTAATCTTATGATAAAGTATTTGATGGAATCTCAAGTGATTTGTAAGAGAAGACAACGAGTGAACCTTCAAAATTTAATCAATTAATATTGTTAAGCTCCGCATACTATTGAGATGAAGTTATTCCAACCCTCAACATGAAGGAATTAAATGAATGGGGAAGTGATGTTATAGGAGAAATCAAGAGCTCTAAAAGTAAGAAGAAAAAGAGGGTTTGGAAGAAGAAAACTCTAAACAATTAAAAAAGACAAAGGTCATCGAGCTAACAACATTAAAAAAGCGCTCTGTGTGAGGTAACCTACTAGTTATTTTCTTAGTTATTTTCTTTTATTTGACTCTTTTTTATTTAGTTACATATAGTTTTGTTATTGCATAATCAAAGTGGTTGCACTTAATCTTGTTTTTATAAACCGTTAATGGTGCACTACTTAAATCTTAAATGCATTAAGGCACTTTGGCACTCGTATACTTGTAAAAAAAAGAGAAACTCATCACCACCATTACTTGGGCCATGAGGTGTGGCCCAAGCTATGGAGATTGGTCAAGGGAACCCACAGGGTGGCCCTGTGGCCCAGGCCATGGAGATTGGTCAGGGGAACCCATGAGGTGTACTTTCTTATTCTCTTATCCTTCTATTTTTACACACAAATCCTACTTCTTCCCATTTCTTTAACATCAAAACAAACCTCCAATGCCCTATTTTGTGCATCAATTCATTATATTAACATTATAATTCATAAGATATGCTCTTATTTTCCCTTTATACGCTTGGAACTTGGTGTTAATTTATAAATTAGGGTTTGTTCTTGGGAAAGCCATATTTGATCTAATAAATTACTTTTTTTTGTTCAATTGTTAAGCTAAGATGTTATAAAACATTAAAAAAAAACCCATCGTTGTACAATACTCATGCCTTATTTTGTTAAATTGAGTGCTCTTACATATGGGTGGTGAGAAGTTCTAAAAATTGCATACTTATTCCCCTTAATTTTATGATTTGGCCCTCTTAGTTAACTGATTATGATGTTTGGGTGATTATTAAAAAGGGCACACTCATTCATAGATGATTAATAGCTCTTATGAATGATGTGGATTGAAATTTGCATAAATGCTTGATTTTTTTATATCTAGGGGCTTGGATGAAATGCATTTATAATTATTTGGGTTAAGAACAACTTGACAATCTTTAATTGGGATATTGTGATCTTTGTATGTTAAGAGAATTTGTACATTATGTTTTATTTATGGATACTCTTTACCCTCCTTATGCTTACCCCATAAACTTTCATGTCATTTTTCTCACTTGTGCTAGATGGTTATATCAGCCAAGGTTAATAGACCAGTTATTTGTTACATTTTGAGGCACATCACCTTACCAAGTATTGCAAATTTGTTCATCCTTTCTTTATCAATGTGATATGACTCTTGTTCTCCATGGTCTATGCCTTTTTGAAGAATGGTATTGATTCGAATACTTACAATTACTTCAACCTTCTAGTAGTAATTATGACTGGTTGGAAGGAAAGAGCAAAGAAAGCTTGTTATGATTGTGTCACTTATTCCAGGAGCTCTGATATTGAACCAACCGCCTTTTAGTTTCATAATTCTTATATTATAGTTAAATTTAATGAGCTTTTGATGTGACCAATCAAGCTTACCCATGTTTTGGTCCTTGAAGATTTAAAGACTAAAAGAAATTAGGCTTGGTTGATGAAGTTTGACGTTACTTGTAAAAAGGGGGTGGGAGAATTTTGTGGAGATTATAGACCCTAGACACCAAAATCTTTTATGTGAATTCTTGATCACTTTTGAGTTCGACAAGAATTTAGTGGGACTGGAGTTTGATGATGTGATAAAGTTCTAATTAGGTGGAAAACAGTTTTCTACATAATGCTAAGAGCTCAATGGGGCATTGGGAATTCCTACCATTACACACTAAGATCTAAACAAAACTAAGAACTGTCGATTGGATTTTCTTTCTCCAAGAATGGTCTATCAATTTTGAAAGGAGATTGGAAGTGGAATATTTCAAGCTAGTGTGAATAAGAGCACAAAGACTAAGATCTCAATACTCAGAGTGATTCATCTCTTGATTACGTACACAATTAGAGGCTGCCATGAAAGCTCAAGCATAGTCACTTTAAAGGAATTAATTCTTTTGTGGTGCATTTACTATAGACACACTTCCAATATTGTTGGTGCCTTGGCCTCATACTTCAGTAGTAAAATTTTCCAAAATTTCCCTCATGTCTTGCATTTTCCAGCAGCAATGACACTTGAGTCAGGGCACAATGTTGTTGTTTATGAGGGTCGTTGATCATTTATGTGCGAGTTAGAACTAAACGATAATTTTTTAAATCTATAATGGTGTTATTATGTTCTCGTGTTTATCTACTAACTTGTTCTCGTACGCTCAATGTCAGTCACCCCTTGAGAATAGCGATACCATTGTGTGTTCACATTTTCCTTCTACCCTCTTTCACCATATCTTTTCAAAAAAATGAATTGCAAATGAATTGAATCAATAAAAAATACAAGGTTAATCCAAAACATGATTTGAAACAACTAGATACTGGTACTCTAGAATAACCAATTACGCACAAGCTAAACTAAAGTGAAACTAGAACGCTATCCTCTTCCACTACTGTGTAATTCGATATCAGAGGAGATAGACTGAAACTGCCTATTATAGTTTACAATATGCAATGACAATATGGAGATTTCATCTATTAAAATCTCCAAGTAGATATGAAATCCACAGACATTCTTCTATCCAAGCCTTTGATTACTGCAACTTCTTGGACTTTGTATAAACTCTCTGAGCCATAGTTTCCGCACGATCAGCAGCGGAACCATGCAACCTTTTGTTACGTTCCATCCAAATAGAATGGACCAGAATCCTAATGGTGGCTCTCTACAACTTCATATCATTCTTTACTTGAAAATGTTGCATATTAAACTCGTTATAAGTGTTAAATAATAACTTATTTTATATTTTCATATTTTTAGAAATATATAAAATAGTTATTTGTAAATAAAAAAGAATATATATATATAAGTTAAAATAAATACTACTACATAGTTATAATAGTATGTAAAAAAATTAATGAAACAGTTAACTTACTATTTTTAAGATAATTAATATAATATTAAAATATTGTTAATTATTAATAAAATTAATTATATTTTATATCCAATATTTATTTATAATTTTATATGAATAATATAAAATATAAATAATTAATAAAACAATAATATTTTTTGTTTTTATTTTATTAATTATATTGCTTATTAATTATTGTAAGAAAATAAAATGAGAATTTAATCATTTGATTTATTTCTATTATTAAATAACAAAGAAAATTTTAGTTTATAACATAATATTTTGATACTAATAATAATATAAAATGATAATAGATTAATAAATTAATTTATTTAACATATATTATTATATGATTATAAAACATTTGATAATGGAAAGTGACCATGGTAACAGAAGAAGCTTGATTTGCTCTAATAATTTGGATCTAAAGTTTCAATCTCGTAGGTAGGGATGTCAAAAATGGACCCGACCCGATAACCCGACCTACATGACTTAGACTATACCTGATCTGACCCGATTTGACAAAAAAAGTCAATGACCCGA
>JAOXYD010005162.1:0-15469 GCA_028565735.1 Pinacopodium congolense | reverse complement strand
TCCCTCCTAGTATTCTTTCCATGATTAGATCTTCCCATTTTGGCTGTTCTTCTTTAGAAAACCCCAATGATAATTTGGAAAGTTTTATAGATGTATGTGATCTTGTCAAAAGTTAAAGTGTATCTGATGATGCAATTAAGCTTAAGTTGTTCCCTTTTTCTATATGGAGCAAAGATAAAGCTTGGTTGAACACTTTTAAACTTAGTTCCATCACAACATGGAATGACTTAATGAACCTATTTTAGCTAAATTCTTTCCACTAGCAAAGAGAGAAAATTTTAATAATCAAATTTATTCCTTTTCCAAATATGAAAATGAGAGTTTATATGAAGTTTGGGAAAGATATAGGGAAATGATTGCTAAGTGTCCAAATCATGGGTTTAGTACTTGTGATCAAATTTATAGCTTTTATACTGGACTCATTCCATCTACTAGGAGTATGATTGATTCAACAACAGGAGGAAATCTAATGAGAAAAACTCAAGATGAAGCTTTTAGTCTAATAGAAGAAATGATATCCAATAGCTTCCAATATAATTCTGAGCATAACCTGAGAAAGCCGGTAAGAGTTCATGTTATAAATGACACAATTGCATTAACAACTCAATTGGTAGTTCTTAGTACATAAATGGAGAATTTAGAGAAGAAAGTTAATAGTAGTTCTTTTGGAAATGTTCTAACTTGTGAAAATTATGGTAATTTATCCCATTCATCCATAGATTGCCAAGTTAGAAATTCCTTTGGTCAAGACCCTGAACAAGCTTAATATGTACAATTGAATAGGAAAAGGGGAGATCCATTCTCTAGTACTTATAATCTTGGATGGAGAAATCATCCTCAATTTTCATGGCGTTATAATGCAAACTATCAAAATTCTTTAGCCAATTTCTAAAGGAACCCTCCTTCTAGTTTTAGACCAAATCAACTTATATAAGAGAAGTCTAGTGTAGATGAGACTATGTTTAGATATATTCAAGAATATAGACAAGAAATGCAAGGTCAAATAAAGGACAAGAGCGACCTTGTAAGCTGTTTCCATATCCAAATGTAAAACCATACAAGCCTAGAATTCCTTACCCTCAAAAGCTAAAGAATGCTAATCTTGATAAGAAATTTAGGAAATTCTTGGATATTTTGAAAAAATTACACAAAAATATCCCTTTTATAGAAGCCATTTCCCAAATGCCTAATTGTGTAAAGTTTCTGAAAGATATCCTTTCAAAGAATAGAAAATTAGATGAATTTGAGAATGTTAATTTAAATGAGTAATGTTATGCAATTTTGTTAAGAAAGTTGCCTCCTAAGTTCAAGGACTTTGGTGACTTTACCATTCCCTGCGTGATTGGTTATTTACAAATAGATAGGACTTTGATGGACTTAGGAGTAATAGTAAACTTGATGCACTTATCTATTACAAATAGATAGGGCTTTGATGGACTTAGGAGAAATGACCCTTATCTATCTTTAAGAAGTTGGGGTTATAGGTGCCAAAGGCTACAACAGTTTCATTGTAGTTAGCAGATCAATTCATCACATATCCACGAGTTATTATTGAAGATGTCTTGGTTAAGGTGGAAAAATTTCTACGTCCTGTGGATTTTCTAGTTTTAGACATAGAAGATGATTTCAAGGTACCAATTATTCTTGGATGACCATTTATGGCTACGGTCAGGGAACTTATTGATATACGTGGTGGTAAGTTGATTCCAAGACTCCAGGAAAAAGAGATTGAATTTAATGTGTTCCAATCAATGCAGCACCCGATCATGAAGAAGAGGCTAGAAAAGCTTGGAGTGCTTTAAATGCAAGAAATTGTCTTTTGATTGACATTCTTTTCAGATGTTTGTTAGAAAAACCAATTAAGCCTTTACCGAAGCCATCCATAGAAGAGCCACCTAAAGTAGAACTTAAGCCTCTTCCCTCGCATTTGAATTATGTTTTTCTTGGCCTTCTTGCTACTTTACTGGTCATAATTTTCTCATCTTTAGATGATAAGATGGAAAATAAGTTGATAGCAGTGTTGAGAGATCATATAAGAGCCATAGGTTGGACAATTGCTGATATTAAATAATTAAGTCCTTCTATCTATACACATAAGATCTTGATGGAAGATCAAAGGAAGCCAAAAATTCAACCACAAAGAAGGTTAAACCCAATTATGAAATAAGTAGTAAAGAATGAAGTTTTCATGGTGTTAGATGCTTGTATCATATATCTCATTTCTAATTCACCTTGGGTTAGCTTAGTACAAGTAACACCTAACAAAGGTGGTATTACTGTTGTTCCGAATGAAAAGAATGACCAAATAGCCACAAGAAAGGTAATTGGTTGGCACATGTGCATATATTATAAAAAAATTAATGATTCTATCAAAAATGATCATTTTCCTTTACCTTTCATTGATCAAGTGATTGAAAGGTTGGCTGAACACAGTTTTCATTGTGCATTAAACAGGTATAGTAGGTATTTGGAAATTCTAGTTGCCCCTGAAGACCAAGAGAGAACAACTTTCACCTATCCTTATGGCGCATTTTTCTTATAGGCATATTCCTTTTAGGCTATGTAATGCCCCATCAACTTTCTAGCAATGTATGATGACTATATTTTTCGATCTGATGGAATCTTACATTGAGATATTCATAGATGATTTTTCTATTTTTGACACATCTTTTGAATCCTATTTGCAAAATTTAGATTAAGTGGTTAAGCATTGAGAAGAGACAAATTTGGTGTTGAATTGGGAAAAGTGTCATTTTATGGTTTAAGAGTGTATTATTCTAGGCCATAAGATCTCAAGTATGAGTATAGAGGTAAATCCAGTAAAGATAAATGTGATCACGTAGCTTCTAAATTCGACTTCAGTTAGAGCGATTAGGAGTTTATTAGATCATGCTGTCTTTTATCGTAGATTCATCAAGGAATTTTCAAAAATAATTGAGCCCCTTACTGATCTCTTGACTAAAGATGTGGTGTTTAAGTTTGATGATAAGTGTTTACATGTTTATGAACTATTGAAGACTAAACTCACTAGTTCATCCATCCTAATTTCACGTTATTGGTTTTCACCATTTGAAATTATGTGCAATGTAAGTGATTTCTCCATTGGTGCAGTGTTAGGGCAAAGACAAAACAAAATTATTTATTCAATTTATTATGCAAGTAGAACTCTCAATAAAGCTCAAAAGAATTATACGGCAACTGAGAAAGAGATGTTGGTTGTCATATTTGCCTTTGACAAGTTTCATTTTTACTTAGTTTTATCAAGGGTGATAATATACATTGATTATACAGAATTGAGATAATTGATGAATAAACCTGATGCCAAGCTGAGATTGATTAGATGGGTCCTTTTATTTTAAGAGTTTGACATTGAGATTAAAGACAAGAAGGCTGCTAAGAAATTTATTGCCAATCATCTTTTAAGGCTGAATGAATAAGTTATGGAGAAAGATGAAAATCATAAAATTCAAGAAATGTTTCTAGAGGTACATTTATTAGCAGTGAAGGATAATGAGCCCTAGTATGATGATTTTATTAATTATTTGGTTGGAAAAGTTATTCCTTATCATTTATCATATCAACAAGAAAAAAGGTTCCTTTCAGATGTTAGAAAATATCTATGGCATGGTCTGTTTTCATATAAGATTTATGGAGATGGATTGATCAGAAAAGGTGTTCCTTATTTAGAAGTGTCTTCTATCTTAGAGCATTGTCATTCCAAGGAAGTAAGAGGACACTTTGACCCAACTAGAATGACTCATAAAATTTTAGAATTAGGATATTATTAGCCTATTTTATTTAGGGACGCATTTGGATTTGTCCAATCTTGTGATTGATATAAGAAAATTGGAAACATTTTAAAGAGAAATGAGATGCCCTAGAATAACATTATGGTCTGTGAAGTTTTTGATGTATGGGGCATTGTTTTTATGGTTTCATTCCCTAAATCATATGCTAACTGATATATTTTAGTCACAGTTGATTATGTGAGCAAAAGGGGTAGAAGTAGTAGCCTTGCCTACTAACGAAGCAAAAGGAGTGGTGTATTTTTTAAAGAAGCATATTTTTACAAGGTTTGGTATGCCTTCATCAATTATAAGTGATGGAGGCATTTTTGTAATAAGAAATTTGATATGCTCCTATATAAATATGGTGTAACACATAAAGTTGCCACTCCATATCATCCTCAAACAAACGTTCAGGTTAAATTTTCAAAAATAGAAATCTAAAGAATTCTAGAGAAGACCATAAATGCATCAAGAAAAAATTGGTCTTTCAAATTAGATGATACATTATGGGCTTATAAAACCACTTATAAGACACCTATTGATATGTCTCCTTTTTGCCTTATTTACAGAAAATCAATGTCATTTGCTAATTGAATTAGAGCATAAAGCATTTTGGACTATTCAATTTTTAAATTTTGACTCAAGAAAAAGTGGTGAGAAAAGAATTTTACAATTAAATGAGTTGGATGAATTTCATTTGGATGCCTAGGAAAATGCTAAACTTTACAAGGAAAAAGTTAAGACATGGCATGACAAGAACTTCATTCAGCGAGATATCAAAGTTGGTGATAAGGTGTTAGTGTAAAATTCCATTTTGAGACTCGTCCCTAGAAAGTTAAAGTCAAGATGGATTGGTCCTTATGATGTTATTCAAGTCTATCATTATGGAGCTTTTGAAGTTACCAATGGCCAATCCACCTTTAAAGTCAACGATTATCGAATTAAACTTTATTCCCCTAGATCAGTTAAGGAATTTGCTTATACAATTACTCTTTATAATCCCCTTTAATCTAGGCCTTATTTTTTATTAGTTTTTAGTTCTTTGTTTTGTTTTTGGTTTTTTTATTTTGTTTTGTGTCTTTGGTGTGTTTTTTTTGTGAGTTTTCTTTTCTTTTTGGCCTGCCCCTCTTGGGATGAGTGCTACAGAGTCTTCTTCACCACTTCCATAAGAAAATTCTTTATTCTTGTTTTTATCTTTCTTTTTTGCTTTAAAGGCGATGTTCTTCTTTTTTGGTGCAACATCTTCTTGAGTATCTTTTAATACCATCTCATGGGTGAGTTGAGAACCAACCAGTTCTTCAAGTGATAAGACATTAAGATCCTTCGCTTCTTATATCGTCGTCACTTTAGGTTCCTGAGTCTTTGGTAGAGATCTCAAGATTTTCCTAGCAAGCTCAACATTGGAGTAGGCCGTACCTAGACCCTTTAAAGCACTAATAATATTATTGAAATGAGCATACATTGAAGAAATTTTTTCATCTTAAGTCATCTTAAATAATTCAAATTAGTGTCTAAGCATGCTAATTTTTGTTTATATTACCTGATTTTTGCCTTCATACATAATTTATAAAGTTTGCCAAATATCATAGACAGATTAATATATAGAAACTCTGTTGAATTCTTCTATGCTCAATGCACAAAATAAGACATGCATAGCTCTACTTTTTAAAGATACTAACCTCTTTTCTTCAGGATTTAGTTTATTGTCGTCTTTGAGCACTACTTCGTTTCCTACCATCTTCAAAGGTAAGGTTGGTTTTTAAGAGACACACAACCATATATCTATACTTTCACTTCTTGAGAAATGTCTTATTATAGCCTTCCAATTTAAATAGTTTTTCCATCAAAATAAGGTTCTCTATGTGTGTTATGACCTTTTAGACTAAAGGAGGAAGCAAAGCTATTCATTTATGCCATATAAAATTTACTCATTAATTCGTTGGAATTAAGTCTATGTAAGACCTCGCTCTGATACCAATTGTTAGGTTCATTATAGCATTTAGAGGGGGGCTGAATTATAATTTAGAAATTCTTAAATAATAAATGCGGAAGTATAAATAAATTCACCCAATTAGATAATATGTAATACTATAAGTGCAAAAAATTAAAGAGTAGGGAAGGAAGAAATACACCATGATTTATTCTGGTTCAGAGCTATCTACTTGCTCCTAATCCAGTCCCCAACACCATTGTTGAGATTTCATTCTTATTGCACTTCCAACAAGAATACAACGATTAATACAATTTGTTTTATAGGCTAAAGGATAACTTTTTACTCACTTCCTTTTCCTAGGCTCAAGAATAACTTCTCAATTTCACTTGACAGTAATACACTGAAAAATTCCTTAACTTTATTTCCCTTGGTGAATAAAAAGAGGCATTTTAATAGAGTGATTTACTCAAGAAAAATATGCAAGAAACCTTGATATAAGATCAAAACTCAAGTGTAAGCAATTAATATTCAAAGACAAATTCACATGAACAATTGAGAGAATGATGAGCAAAGACTTTCAAATAAAAAAGCTCTTTGTAAGACCCAAAATAAAATGCATATTTTCTCATCTTTTTTGTATATGAGACTCATAATAACATAACAAAAAGCCAACCTATTTATACTTGACAATTTCCACTGATCCGTTGTGTCATGGTATTATTACCATTGTCCAACAGGAAAAACATAATGTTACAATAGTTAATGTATTTATCTATTGTATAATCTTACAAGATACCTGTGTATTCCACAACATTCGTAATATTCAATCGATCGATCTCTTGGTCCAGTTGACAGATAGACCTTTGTCCTTTGCTTCGGTTATACAAACTAAGTCATTTGATCGACCGATAAACCTTTGTCTCTCATTTGGTCGACCGGTCACAATCATTTGGTTGACCGACCTAGTCCAGTCGGTTGACCAACCTAAACACAAAACCCATATGCATTAACTTATTAATCTCAACCATATTATGCATCAACTCATTAGTCTCAACCAAATTATGCATTAACTTATCAGTCTCAAACATATTATGTATCTATATCTATATTATAAGAGGCTATGCATAAATGTTCAATTTATAAGCCTCTTAATAAAACACCAAAATAAAAAGAAGTAAGAATTACATTTAAACATATATATGATTATTTCTTCATTCTTGAATCTTCATATCTATAGATGGTTCTTAATTTCCAACTTTTAAGATTTTTTTATTGATTGTCTTGAGCTTTATCCACCCTATCTTTTAAATACACTAAAAAACACAGATGTTAACAATATAGTTTATTATGTCATTAACAAAATAAGGTGGAACTATCCTTGGTTCAACATGATCCTAAAGTTGGAAGAATTGTGCATGGACATAAGAAAGAGACTTAAGTAGGCACTTCTGATACAATAGGGCTAGAGACAATCAGTAAGGATCATTTAAATTTAGAGCCTAAATCTTTATAGATCAGATAATAAGAGTACACAGTTGCATATCCTCAAGAAGAATATAGAGAAAATACCATGATGAACTTAGTTATGGGAAATAAAGGTAGAAATTTCGTTGGTATAGTTAGACCTGGGGCTATGATGAGGTCTTTATGATCCTAAATTTTTAAATAATATAAATACAAAATCTCCAGTCTATCCAAAATCTCCAGTCTATCCAAAATCTCCAGTCTAACAATACTAAAAGAACAAATTGGCAAGTATTATGATCAAATCATAGTATAGCTTATACGATTCTGGATTGTTATCCCACTTAGATTGTAATGAACTACTAATAATTTCCCTCTCCCTATTATCTAACCTATCCTAATTCAGTGATTTTGTAATTAATTAAATTAAACTAAATAGCTAACTAATCAATCCAAAGAAAATTACTACATCTGGATGCAATTAAAGAAACTAGAACCTAGATGATTAATCCTCATAAGATATGCTTATATTCATTGTTTATCTTCAATTTAATGTTCTTTTTGGGTTTGCTTAGACTGTAGGTTTCCTAAAGTAAAGAAAAATCACTCTTGAGTTATACAATTCTTATCCTCTCGATTGGTTAATTAGAAGTTCTTCTTAATTAACACCCTAATTAGAACCATTATTGTGATCTATGGAACCTATTGTTTTGACTATATTTATGCCTAATCTGGAAATCTTATGTAATTCTATCTCTAGATCTTTATGAAAGATCCATTACCTATGGATTAATCTATTTATATCAATAATTTCTCGATCTAAATGCATGAAATAAAATATTAGAATTGTCACTTACATTGGCATAAAAACAAAACCAATTCATTATATACATATATAAATCTAAGTCAAATATGGAAGTTCATACATTGAATTAAAGAAGAAAAAATAAATATTACATCTTAGGGTTCATAAACATCTAGATCCTATAAGAATTTAGTTCCCACACATATCGAAATAAATAACAATAATCATAAAAGAATAATGGATTTGAAGGCTTATTCTCATGATGCTCGAATCATTGAATCTTCTATGAATCTTGCTAAAAATTAAAATTTTATCTCTCAATCTTGATGTTTTGATTGATTCTTCTCCTTCAATTTGCATAAAAACCTGGTAATGATGGCTTACAAGTAAACATTACATTTTAGGGTTCATAAGCATCTAGATCCTATAAGAATTTAGTTCCAAAACATATTGAAATAAACAAAAACAATTATATTAAAAAAAGGATTTGAATGCTCATTCTTACGATGCTTGAATCCTTGAATCCTTTATGAATCTGGCTAGAAATTCAATCTTGATGTTTTAATTGATTCTTCTCTTTTAGTTTGTAGAAAAACCTAGTAAGGATGGCTTGAAATAGTCTCTTGGCCTTTTAGTGGTGTCTCTAGGTCATCCAAGGATCAAAAGTTATGAAAAAAACTAAACATGGCACTTAAATAGGAGTTAGGCCCCATAGCCTCATGGTTAAGGCCACGACGATGGGATAGGCCGTGATTTTTATCCAGAAAAGTTCACAAATGTGACACTGACATCTCCTACTTGTTTGCTCCCTTAGTGCTTTCTCTTAAAAATTTCCATGCCATAAGCCATGGCCATGACCTAAGGTGTTAAACTCACTGAGTTGGTGCTTTTTTTTCCCCTTCTTTTGATTCCATTATCCATCCCAATCTATATACGCATCAAATTAATCACCAAGACCTACAAAAACATAAAGTTTTACAAAAATCATCATAATTAACATCTCATTAAAAAATTTTCCAATTAAACATCAAATTCATATGAAAAGTATCCTCAAATCTAGGATTATCAATATAGGAGCATGCCTAAAAAGTGTATAAAATGAGTATTATTAGGTTAACCCAAACAATTTTTAGATCCTTCATAAAATTATTTTCATGGTTAATGCCTTAAAGCCTAGAGGTTCAATCATAGAGGACCCGAATACTTGTCTAAAAACTTTATTAGACATTTGTAACCTATTTATACACAATGGGATTTCAAAAGATGATATCAAGCTTATGCTATTCTCTTTCTCTCTTTGAGACAAACCTAGAGCCTAGTTATCTACCCTTTAGACTGGTTCCATCACCATGTGGGATTAGCTTGTGAAGCTCTTTCTCAATAAATTCTTTCCACTAGCGAATATAATCAAAATAAAGATCAAGATTACCTCATGTGTCCAGTTTGAGAATGCGATTCTATACAAGTCTTAGGATATGCTTAAGGAGATTCTTTTTAAGTGTCTTAGTTATGGATTCAATACGTGGCGGCAATTAGACATCATTTACATTGAAGTAGCGCCTTCTACCTGTAGTAGAATAGATGCTGCTTTTAGGAGTAACTTAATAAGAAAGACCCTAGATCAAGCCTATAGGTTGATTAAGGAAATGGATAAGAACAAATTCTAATATCATTTTGAGGTCACCTTAAGAAACCATATGAATCCCATGTAATTATCGATATAGTAACTTGAACAGTTCAAATAAAAACACTTAATAAGAAATAAGAAACTAAATAGTTTAATAAGTGGAGCTAGTAATAGTGCATTAAGAGGTCAAGTAGTATGTGACAACCATGGAGGTACCTCCCATACATCCCTAGAGGGTCAAGTAGGAAATCCTTTTATCCATGAACCTAAGTTAGTCTAGTTTGTAGGGAACTTTAATAGCTAAAAAGGAGACCCTATTCCATCATTTTCAATCTTAGGACAATTGAAAATTTTCATGGAACAACAACCAGAACTACCAAGACCTTTTACTATTTAATCCTCAGAAAGTCCCATCACCTGGCTTTAGAGCTAGTGCACAACCTCCACAAGTGAAGTCTAGTTTTCAGGATAGCATGTTGAAATGCATCCAACCTAATGAGTTTAGGATGCAAAATCATAAGGCTATGATTAGGAACTTAAAGACTCAAGTGAGCCAAATTATGCAGATTTTACAAATGAAGTTACTTGATAAGCTACCTAGTACTACTAGAGCCAATTCTAAAAAGCATGTTAAGGCTATCACCTTGAGAAGTGATATGGAAGTGGAGAGTGTAAGTTTGGAGAAGAAGGAAGTAGAAAAGAAGAGCGAAGAAAAGGTGGAAAAGAAAACCAAAGAGAGGCAAGTCAAGAGTGAGAAGCTGGAGAGAACCTAAGCCATGCATTAATACTAGCATGCAACTATATAAGCATAGGATTCCATATCCTAAATGCCTTAATAGTTTTAAATTGAATAGAAATTTTGAGAAGTTTTTATAGGTGTTTAAGAAGTTATACATTGATATTTCATTTACTTAGGTACTAGCTTAGATGCCTTCCTACATGAAGTTCTTAAAGAATATTTTATTGAATAAGAGAAAGTTGGACACGTATGAGGTTGGTATGTTTAAAAAAGAATGCTCCACGATTTTTCTTAAAAATTTTTCTCTAAAACTTTAGGACCCCATGAGCTTTACCATCCCATGCACTATAAGTAACTTACAAATAGATAAGACTTTAATAGATCTGGGAGTGAATATTAATTTAATGGCCATGTCTATTTTAGATAGTTAAGACTTAAGGATCTAATGCCTACTACAGTCTCATTATAGTTAACTAATTGATTTGTCACTTATCCTAAAGTGATCATCGAGGATATGCTCATAAAAGTAGAAAATTCATTTATGTCATTGATTTCTTAATTTTGGATATAAAAGAGTATAAGGATGTGATTATAATCTTGAGAAATCCATTTATGCCTACTATAGGAGTCATAGTGGATGTTAAGAGAGGAAAGCTAATTCTAAAGCTCTAAGATGAAGAGATAGTGTTCAATATTTTCAATTTTCCAATTTATCCTCTATGATTGGTTCTTATAATTATATTAGAGTATAGACTGAAGATCCTAAGTGTCACAAGGATCCTAATACACTTAACAGGAAGGTTAAGCTTAATGAATGAACTCTTGGTGGATCAGGAGAATAACCCAATTTAGTCCTATATCCCACTTGATTCATCTAGATGTCTAAAGTTTTATGACTAACTTAAAGGCTCCTAGGAACAATGATTCAAAACCCCTATAATGTCTCAATGTTATCGTCTGACTAATGATGTAAAGAAGCATTTGTTGGGAGGAAACCTAACCTAGAAACTAGTTTTCTTTCATAATTTGTTTCCTTTAGTTACATGCCCTTTTAGTTAGTTTCTTTAGGTTTTAGTGCTTAGAACCTAACATTTTTTAAAAAATTAGATCAATCTTATAATTTTTATGGTCCACGAGTTAGGGGCATTTGGTAGCATTTTGAAAGTGAATTTAAAATATAAAAATTTTAGGTAGAACATCAACGACCCTCTATAACGATGCTATTAGTATCTATATAACCCATTGCTGTAGTGTGAATACAAGACATCAATACGAGTCATCAACGGATCCATTATAGTTACTATATGCCACCATTAAACCCTGTGTTTTACACTAAAACATCGTGGCTTTGCTAAAAATCCTACTTTTATATCTTCTTCTTCACCTTACCTCCCTCACCACCATTCTTCAATTCTTTAACCCGTGTTTTTCCATTGTTCATGCTTCTCCTTGCCAAAATCAACCATTTTTTTAGGAGATTTCACATCCATTCCACTCTAAAATCATTCTTTCCTTAATACCCAGCCTTGTTACCCTATTTTTTACTAGGTTCACTATAAACCATTATAACTGCTATGCTCCTATTTCCCATCTTACTTTCCATTTATCGTTTGGCACAAAACCTATACCATTGATCTCTTTGCTTCATCATCTGTCTTTTAGTACCAATTTTAAGCCTTATTTTCATAGCCTAAAATAATGGAATATTTTTGTTATAACAAGCATATTTCAGTGATAATGACCAGGACATTTAATTAGTTTTTAGGCTTATTCTATTTTATTTCAGTCACATTTTAGTATAGTTTAAGGTTCGATGTCACTAAGGTCATTTATAGTGTCAAATTCAAGGAAGAGACCCACCTTTAATGAAGTCTAGTTCACTATAAGGGATCATGCAGATTGGTTCGAAGCCCATAATGGCAACAACATTATCATGGAACTTCCATGGTCCTACAGTTGAGAAGTTTAACATTGTTGCGACTTTTAGAGTTCAAGGCTACAGGTTAGTATTAACATTGGTCAGACTATATTATCCAACATTGGCTCATAAGTTCTGTGTGAATATAGAGTAAAATATTGAATCTAATATGATCGAGATATGATTATTTATGTAATGTAAGGTACATCAATTACCATTACTCAAACTTATCTTCAATCTTCACTAGGGGTGCTCGATAAGGGAAATGTATATGAAAAGCATAAGGACATGTTACATGGAGACTTAGTAACATTTGACCCTTATTTCTCTACTACAGTATCTTGTACAGCCCTAGGCTTAGGTAAGATAGTAAACCTTCGTGCATTTCCCACAAATCAGTTAAGTGCTAGAGAGAGAGTGATAGTTATGATGATTAATGCTAACATCCTACTGAGGGCTAACAGACTCAATGCAGTACTTTCCAAGACATATACATCCTCTACATGATATTTATGGGCTTGGCATCCTTAATGGGATACCACTTATAGGATTTATCATTCCCTATATTCGTAACATGGTTCAGATGTTTCATTCAGGGCTTGTTCTCATCTTTCCCTTTTTATGATTCTTTTGATTTTTGAACATTAGTGACAATGTTCATTTTAAGTGTGGGCAAGTTAACTAGGATTTAGTTTTCTTACACTTGATATTACTATGAATGATTTTCTTACACTTGATATTTTTATGAATCTATAAGTGACATCAATTTTATCATGATTTTCTTAATAGTTAACAACTTACGAAAAATGTTTTTCTTTGAAAGAATATTATTGAAATTATTCATTTTAATTTTAATTATTTTTGTTATTCAAGATATTTATGTGATTGATTAGGATTTTTAGTGAAAAACAACTTTAATTTGCTTTATGACTTTGGAAGATGAATACTTGATGAACTTCATGATTGTCTATTTATAGATTCCATCACCAAAAAATCATTAAAAAACAAATAATAAATAATAAATTATTTGTGCTGTTGTGAATAAGTAAGAAAAAGTTAAATTCACTTCTCTAACATCTTACTAATAAAAAAGTTGAAGTTAAAGAGTGATATCAGTAATCAGTCAATGATTAGGACTCAAACTGAGTAACTGAAGGTATTTAGGATAAGGTATTTACATTCGGGTAAAAAGTTTAGGTGACTTCTTACCCAAGCCTTAAAAACTTACAATTCAAGTTTATATATTCATAAATAAATAAATGATGTAATATGTTTGAAAGTTGGACAAATTTTTCTTTATATGCATTCATTTTATACACGAAATTGAATATGATGAATCAAGATGAATTTTAAGAAGTCTAAAGTAAATTAAATTCACTTGTGAATTAATATGAGCAATCAATTGCATAACATCTTGATGACACTTGATGAATGAATGATTAATGAAGATACTTCAATGGTTATGTTTTATAATATTGATAATTTTCCTATCCTTTTAATTCTTTTCTATTTGAGATTGAATGGTAAATTATGCTTCTGAAGAACAAACAAACAGTTCAAGTGTGGGGGAATTGATATTAATATAAATTATAGGATTTTTATATGACTTTGTTTTTTCCTTAAATTAATGTTAAATTATTCAATTAATGTTCAATATTATTTATTTTATAGGTTCATATTAAAAAGTCAAGAACTAATTAAAAGGATCAAATGTGGTACGTTTTTTAAAAGAGCAACATATGTCCTTAACAATGCCATTGTTATCACCTTTCTATTACTGTTATTGCCTTCTAAGCAGAACCACACAACCTTGTAATATCATTGTTGATTTCAAAGAAAACCATCATTGAAGTCCATTCCATTTTGTAAATAGTAGATTAACGTGAATGTATAATGGTATCATTGAAATTTGATACCTAAGGTCATAGATTTCTATAAAGGCATGTTCAAATAGAGGATTTAAGGATAATTTGGTCAATTCAGATACCAATCGACCCCTAAACCTAATTAGACATATATAACCAATCTTTGAACACCTGGCAGCAATCTTAAGTCAACCAATTAATAGCTTTTTCAATTTTTATTCAATTTTCTCTAAAGTTCCATATTAGTTTTAGGTTTCAGCTTTTAATCAATTGTATTGGATATTCAAAGTAGCATTTTAGGATACAAGGAGTTGAGGCACGTGATTCAAAGTTAGAATTTAGTTGGAGCTAGATTTGGTGTTCCCTAAACCCTTTATTTAATTGTATTTTAACTCTATTTTCATTTTAATCAATAAACAAGTGTTTTAGGTTTCATAATTTATATTCTTTGATTAATATATGGAATTATCTATTTATTAGCTAAGGTGATTAATATATGGAATTAATACATGTTTTAATTGAGATTTTTTTCATGAATTATATGCCAACCTTTATTTATTTAGGTGCTTAATTTTCTAGCCGACCACTTAGAATAGAGTCATAGATAAATAAAGACTTGAGAAATCTACCTTAGGTATTAGAAAAATCAATAAACAAAGAAATTTAAATCAGTAAATACCAAACTCTGGTTAATTATGAAGATCTTAATTTTGAAATAAGAGATTTTAAAATTTAATTTCTTGAGTATCAAGTCTATCACCAAAGTTCATTGTATGACTAATTTACAAAATAGGATCAAGAGAGATAAGGCATAGATTTATCCATAGCTATATTTTGATTTTATGAAGACACCTTATATTACGCAATACAATTGTTTTTAACTTAATTAAATCATAGAAACCTAAAACCTTAACTCTATATTTTAATTTTGTAATTCTCATTAGCAATTTTGTTTTCTTCACATTAATTTAAAGTGATTTAGTTTAGTTTAGTTGTTCGAATTTAATCATTCAATTACCTTAAGTTTTTTAGATAACTATAATTTAGGTGACCTATTATTTGTAGCTAAATACTTGTAGAATGATAATGGGGACTCTTTTGGATCCACTATATTATTTATGATGGAATAACTATATTTTTACTCCTAAACCTTTCATTATTATTTCAATTTCAAATAACTATATTTGAAACTTTCTATTGAAGTCCTACATTTGTGCAGATTAATCAAAGCCAATCCTAAAACTAGGTGGAAGGATTGTATTTGAATAATCCATATAGGTATAGGATTTCGAAAAATTGTGAAAGGTTTAGGACTACAAATATGCCCAAT
>JAOXYD010005154.1:0-15469 GCA_028565735.1 Pinacopodium congolense | reverse complement strand
GCTCTTCTACCTTAGGTTCCATCAACCTATCTTATAAACATTTCAAACACTTAAACATTAGTAAGAATAATGTTTTGACATCATCAAAACACATGATTAGAACCACCTTGGTTCAACACATTTGAAAAAGACCCTTTTGTCCTTAAATTTTTTTTTCATGAATAGTACGCTAAACAACGTCATTTATGGCTAAATGGCCCTTGCCCCAACTATCATTTGGTCTGTTGCAGCTCCTTCTTTGCTCCACTTTCTCTCCAATTTCTTCCAAAGCTTAATGATTTGATCTATAATTTGTGTCAAGAGGATAAGCCTATCATTAAGCATATAATAACACAAATTGAGCATTTTAAAACAAAATATAAGGATAAATTCAATTCAAATGACATACCTAAACATAATAAAATTCATCTTTATCAAACTCTTCCATACTTGAACCATTGCTTATCCTCAAGTAATGATTTAAATACTTCATTCAAATAATCCCAACCAAGAGTCAATAGTTAATAAAGTATAATAGAAATTAATTGATGCCTTTAATTAAATTCATAAAGTTGATCTCTATCATGATAAAAAAACAAAATAATCATAATTAAGACACTTAATTAGTGAAAAGGTAACCTAATATGCATAATATCTAATATTTAATCCATTTTAGATAGGTTATTATACAAACTAGTCAAGGATGCTCAAAATAACCAAAAATAATTGAAACATAACACAATCTAAATTTTGAGCAATGTTTAGAAGTTCACCTAGTCTTTTTACACGAAGTCAAACACTTTGTCATTAATGACTCCGATTACTTAACTAAATGTTCCTTTAGCTTGTTTAAGATGTCATCTAGTTTTTTAACGTGAGAGTAAACATTTTGTCGTGAACACCCTTGGTTATTAGGCCAAATCTAATACCACTCCTAAAATTTCAACCTTTACATTGATTGAAGCCAATTGATTGAAAATTGCTCATTTTATTTAGCAACACAAACACAAACATAATTTTCTTTTCTTTTTCTCAACACTTTATTCCAAGCATCCCATTTCATATTCATGCCACAAACTATACAAAATGGATTTAAACATGAAATATTATACAAATGGGCTACCAAAAACACATCAAAAAACACTCAAAAGAAAAAAAAAGAGAAAAAGTTATCAACATTTCAAGACTTAAGCAAAGTTCCTCAAATTAAAAGCATCAATTTCCTTCAAATACCATAATTCACTATCAATTAGAGATTGGAATCATTTTAAACTACACGTATTCAAAACATCACCACTATACTAATAATAACTTGAGTGCAAAATTGTTTTATTTTTCCCAACTCCCACTCTTATAATGGACATTGTCCTCAATGTCCGAAGAATAGTAAAAACATAACTATGAGGATGGAATCAAAAGTACTTCCTTGGATCAAAGAGGCCATCTAAACCATGAAAGTAGAAATCACAACTTCCTTCTTGCCTTCGTGTAATCCAAAAAAAAAATAGAAAGAAAATAAAACAATCAAATGAAAACAAATAAAAACTCAATAGAAAAAACACAAATTGAAAGATAAGGGTGCCTCCTAATAAATGCTTGTTTGAGGTCATTAGCTTGACCTTTAGGCATTCATGCTTTAACCTGCATCTAAAGGAATCACTAATGCCACATGTGAATGGCATGGATAAGTGAATGACTAGCTACATCCACTCTTGAAATTGGCTTATAGTGGATTTAATGTTGCCTATCCTCAGAAACGTTGAACTTGATAACTTGTCTATCGCACTTCATTTCCAACTCCTCCTTATCGACATCAATAATATCATGGGATGTCCTCATAAATGATCTTCCCAACATAATGGAAGACTCTTCATCTTGCATGTCCACCACATAGAAGTCTACAGGGAACACAAGATATTGAACCGACACCAAGATATCCTCAAACCCCCTCCTAGGGTAAATTTTAGATCCATCAGCTAAACATAAAAAAACATGAGTATCTTTCAAAGAACCTAACTTAAAAACATGAAAAATATATAATGGCATTATATTAACTGAAGCTCCTAAATCTACCATGCATTGATTATACCACATGTTGTTTATTATGTACGTATAGAAAAGATACAATAATCGCCATGTTTGGGTTAAAGCATTTTAGGTAGAACTACTAATACTTCTACCCCCACACTTACTTTTTCCTCATGCTTCTTCTCCTTTTACATTCTCCACTTCTTCACAAACTGCTCAGTAGCCTCGTGTAAAGGTCTAGTTACCTCTACCTCATGGAAATGTCAAGGATGGCTTTCTCCTTCTCCTTCTTCTCCTCTTGCTGCTCCTTTAGCAGCTTCTTTTCCAACTCCTCCTGCTTCTCCTCCAACTTCACTCTGTCTTCTCTCCTTGCCAGCCTTTTAGGAAAAGGAACTTGAACATGTTAAGGAATAACACAAGTTGGAACACATACCTTATAAGGCATCATAATCCTCCTTTTCTTGCACTTCATTCTTTTCTAACTCCCCCTCTCTTCTCTCCTGATGCTCCTCACGAAGATGGCAAACAAATTTTCTCTTGGATTCCGCTCTAGTTGACTTGAAATTTAGCTGGAGACTTGGGTTTGTAGTTTGCTCGTGGTGTCTGCTAGTTGGCTCATCTGGGTCTCCAAGTTTTTCATGCTACTCATCATATCTTATTGGAATTGCAAAATACTAATAGCTAAAATTTAACAATTTCATCTAAATACATACCTCCAACTTATGGTGGTGGAGGTAAAGGAGTTCGTGGTTACTGCTGGTGGAACCCAGGTTAAAGGTTGTATCCATGCTGTTGTTGTATGACGAGAGATCTAAAATTAGTGCCACTTCCTTGTTGGTTGCCCCCATAATGTAGGTTTGGATGATCCTTCCACTCTAAATTATATGTAGGTTTCGTAAAGATCATACCCTCATGGTTTCCCTTAGGGTGATCTAATAGCATACAGTTGTTAATCATCTTACAAAGTACGACGTGCATCAGTTAAGTGACTAGATAATGAATAAAATTTGCATACCTTGGCCTTCCCCTTTCCAACAATAACTTGCTCCACCAAAGATATAAGGTTTGTAACTTGTTGCTCTAACCTCAAGATAGCAGTGTTCTTAGTTTTGGGTGGAGAGATTGGGATGCTGTTCTTGCTACCCTAGTATTGTGAGTTGGAGGCCATGGATTTTATCAATCTCATTGCAATAGCTGATGTCTTGTCAACTAATACCCCTCAACTAGCTACATCTATCATGTTCTTATCCATAGGTGTTAACCCTTCTTAAAAATATTAAATAAGAAGCTATCCACTTATCTGATGATTCAAGCAACTGTTGCATAACTTCGTGAATTGCTCCCCTAATACTCATGAAGTTACTATCCTCCCTCCTCTTGAATGCCGTCAATATGCTTTCAGATATTTGTAGCCCTTAACAAGTACTTCTCAAGGAAGATTTGCTATATCTAGTCCTAAGTGGCCCTAAATGGTAATGAAACAATCAGGTAGATCATAAAGCCACTTCTTAGCTACACCTACTAAGGAAAAAGGGAAAACTTTTAACTTCAGTTGATCTACAATAACATTAATAGGCTTCATCCTTGAACAAGCGATATGGAACTTCTTGAAAAACTTTTTCAGATCAGTGATTTAGACAGATCCCAATGAGATATTATCCCTAAAACCTGTAAAAATAGGTAAAGCATGAATTATACTAGGTCTAATTTAAAAATTAGGTTTATAATCAGGATAATTAATGCAAAGAAGATCAAGGCTAAAGGTAGAAGCTATAAGCTCCTTTATTGTACGTTGGTATTGCTCCATGTTTACTTCAATTTATTTTGAAGGCTCTTCTAAGTTCTCTTTAGCTTCCTTTTAGGATGATGAACTACCACACTAAAGTATTGGAGTATGCTGGATGTGCTCGAAATGCTGAAGCCTCATGTGACCTATAATAAGAAAAAACGAAAATTGATTAAATGGGGAAAGAAGTGAACCTCTATTCTCCGTAGCAAATTTTTGTAACCTTGTAAGCTTTGGAGGGTTTTGGGACATGAAAAACAGAAAATAAAATAAGAAAGGTTAACGAATAAAGAATAAAACAACACCAAAAATAACAAGTAACAAACACCAGCTTCCCGGCAACGGTGCTAAAAATTTGGCAAGTCGCCACAAACTACCAAATATTAAATTCCTAGCTAGACCTCACTATATAGTATGGAAAGTTAGGGTCGAAGCACAAGGAGGTAGAATGCTATTACTATTTCAAATATGTATATGAAAAGAAAAAAAAATTGTAAAGCGACAAGAGCTAAATAGCTAAGATGTATCAAATGCAGCTAAAAAGGTCAACACAATGTAAAAGATGATAAATTAATAACAATATCCAAGAAATGGAAAAAAGTGATCATTAGGATTCTAGGGCAATTATTGATCCTCAAACCTAAATAAATGGTGCTTTAGCTAAGATGTTGGCCTGTTGATTTGAACAAGCTCACAAATACTATTTGTTGAACCAAGGAAAGTTTCAATCTTAGTTTTGATGATAACGAAGAATAATTGTTACTAACAATTTGAGCTTGCATTGTAAAATTCAAAGATAGGTTTATTTCGAGGTAATTCCATGTGTAAAGCTTTAAGTTTGAAGGATTAAGATGAAGCTAAAGGAAGAACAAGAGATATAGAAGCTACAAGAACTTAGTTAGGGTATCTTGCATACAATTGTAAGTTTCACTTATTGTCCAATTGACCTAGGGGCTCATCATTTATCATTCATTGCATGTAGTCACTCCTAAGTTGCATAAAGTTTAATTTCATAGCAAATCCACCTTTTGAAGTTAATTAAATCATGTTGATTTGTTATATGTCTCAAATTGTGTCCTAAGACTTGTTTGAAACCTTATTTTATGCTAGGATAATTTTTGATATTGTTTATATTTGTTTAACGTTGGTTTTTTCTTATTCTGGAGCAATACAATAGTCAAGCCTCTAGGAGTCCACCACATTGCCTCCTAGAGCCCGCTGTATTACCTCTTAGAGCCCGTCATATTGGTCTCTTTCCAATGGCTCTATGTTTCTTTGTTTGGATTTAAATTGTGTTAAACTTTAAGAAGGATAGGGTAACTCATGTGTAGCTTAAGAACTATCTCTAACATTTATTAGCCTCCCTAAACTCTGAAAACATGTTTTCAAGCTCTCTAATTAGATTTGAAAGATGAATCCTCCTCACATCTTCAACCTATCTCTCTACATCACTCTATATCACTATTTTTGTTTTCTCTAATCCCTTTGTATTTTTAATCTATTTTTTATGTGCAAAACTACTTTTTTCTATTATAACAAGTGTTAAGTGTTTGATTTATCATAGATTCGAAATTTAGAGTGATTATCTTGATAATCTAGAACTTAAACTCTTAACCGTGTCAAATAAGCTTCTAATTGCTTTGGTTTCTCTTTGATATTGCATCCGAATATCTTAAATTATTTCTAAAATTTTGAAATCATGATTTTCTATTTACTTAAAGTTCCTAGAGGGTGTTTAATTTTTGTTTCTAGTTTTTAGATGATTATTTCTAAGCTTTCAAGTCTGTTCTTTTTAGAGATACTAAATCTATCAAGATTTTTCTGTCATAAATTTCAACATGTTTCTAGATATTTTAATCAGTCTTGAAATAATTATTTTTTTGATTGCTTAAGTGTCCTAGAGTGTGCTTAATTTTTGTTTCAAATTTTTCGAAGGTTATTTCAGGGGCTTTTAAATTTTTTTTCTAGATACACTTAAATTGCCATTGTTTTTCTATTCATGTGCTAACTTTATGTTTTGATTATCAAATTCAGTTTCTGCGATGCCATTGATTAGTTTGTTTATGATCTCAAGATTGTCCAAGTATTTTTAGTTTAATTTTTTAGCACTTATATCTTCTGTTTAGGGTCCAAATTTGTATACTACCTTAAATTGTCCAGATTATGTGCACTAGACTTGCTTTATATATTTAAGCATTTAAATCAAATTTATTTTCTTCCAAATTATTTTTTTCTGTTTGTGTCCTCAGGAGCATCATTGGCTGTTTACCTGATTTTTAGGGGCTTGTTTAAGTGTTTAGAAGCATTTTTTATCTTATCTATGAAATCTGTCTAGGTTTGGTTTGTGTGAGTTTTTCATATTGTGTTGTCATCACCATACGTTTTTTTAATGCATCAATCAGTCATATTTACTTTTATTTATGCTTTCATTAATGGTCATTGATCATTAATATCATTATTGAAAGCATTTAAGCCCTTAGATTGACCATGCTTTAAGTGAAATACTTTCTTAAGTGTCTTAGTTACTTGTGAAGGGGTTGTTTTATTTGATGTTATTGGTTAAGTGTGTCAAGGATGCTCTTTACCATATAAAGATTGGTAATAAGGTTTCTCTTCACCTTAAGAAAGGAATATTATGTTTTGTTAAGGCTCCTCTTTTCCTTAAAATGTTTTAGGTTTAAAGGCTCCTTTTTTCCTAGAAAAAGATTGGCCTTGTAAGGGTTACTCTTCACTTTAGAAGAAGATTGTATTGCTTTCTTTCTTTTTATAAGAGTTAGAAGTAAATAACAATATCCAATAGGTAGTTGGAGAGGAGATATAGCCTATCTTTAGGATAGGTGAACTCTTTAGCAAATAGTGTGTCTTTGCCTTCTCCTCTCTCTCTTGACTTAGGCCACTAACTCACAAGCTCAAAAAGTGTAACCGAAATGATTAGATTCTTAGACTACAAATCCAATAGTCCGTTGCTACTTTAAAAAATCACTATAGACTACTACGTATCACACACTTAAACCTAGCATTTGGATTAGGAAATTACCTAAAAGGTGATCAAGTGTAATGATAATATCTAACCCTTAACATTAAACCTAAGTTCTAACCCAACTTGTGCTTTAAATGACCAAATTCTATAAAACTCAATCACATTCTCACAAATAATTGCTCATTATTCCTTTTATACCTTCTAACTCATAAACACCTAGCCACTCATGCTTAAACTAATCAAAAGACAAATTAAATAAGCATAATTCATACTTAATCAATTAAAACCAAGGCTAGAAAATTCGTTACAAGTAAGGAAAATTGCAATTCAATAGTTAATCAAATGAAAACCCAAGCTTTTTATGCTAACAATTAATTAGACATCACCTAATGGAAGAAACCTAAACTAATTGCATTAAAAACAGAAATTCTAGTCCACCTAAACTAAATAAAAACTAAAATTAAATGATTTAAAACCTAAGAACATGGTTCATTCTTAACTAACAAGTATAAACTAATCAAATGCATTAAGAATAATAAAAACCCATAAGATAAACCATCACGCAATCAAAAATCAATATAGGCAAACATGAAATAACAATAATTTAGCTCAAACAACCAAAATCAAAGTTATAAATTGAAGGAACAATCATCTATTGATATATCTCTAAGAACCCATACATTATCTAAGGCATTCAAACTCAAAACTCATCAAATATTCAATTTATTTGCATTAAAAGATAGAAAAATGAAAATAAAACTCCAAAAGCATTAAAAAAAATAAACAAAGATGAAAACTATCCAAAACACTCAATTAAACTATTGTAAATCCAAATATAAGTAGAAACTTAACCTATGAACCTAAGAGCATCAAGAAACTTCAAAAAATAGGGAGAAACAAGATGAAAAGCTTAAGAAACTAGGGTTGCCTTCCTCTCAATGTTTCTAAATTTTTTGAATCCTTAAACACCCTTCCCAATTAGGTTAAGGCTTATCATTTGGAAAAGACCCTTCTATCCTTAAATTTGTGAACAGTGCACTAAACGATGCTATTTAGGGCTAAATGGCTCTTGCACCAACTGCTACTTAGGTTTGCTATAACTCCTCCTTTGCTCCGTTTTTGCTTGGATTTCTTCCAAAACATAATTATTTGATCTATAATTTATGTCAAGAGGATAAACATGTCATTAAGCACATAATAACATAAATTGAGCACTTTTAAACCAAAAATAATGATAAATTTGATTCAAATGACATACCGAAACATAATAAAATTCATCCATATCCGTAAACATATCTCTAGATCTCCATGTAAGATGTAATATTTTAAGAATGATTTTAAAGTACACAATCATGTTATCTTTTAATCAAACATATGCTATGAGCTCTCAATCAAGCATACACAGATAGAAGCATTTAAATCGATGTTTACATTCTCATAACATTCGATAAAAAATATCACTAAAATCCATAAAAAATCCTAGTATAAAATTTGAAAATTCAAGTTTAAATCAAGAATAAATAACAAATACTATAACCTAGAGTTCATAAAAACCCAAATTCTAATGAAAATTTAGTTCATAATAATAGCTTGAATCACAAAAATAATCAACAAGGAGAAAGAAAAAGAAAGACTAATGTTGATTCAACCTTGCTCCTTGATTCCAAAATGATTGTTGATGTGAATTCCTTGTCTTAAATCTTCAATTCTTGTTCTTGGAATCTTTCTTTTCCTTTAAAATTGATTATAGATCCGTTGGATATGGTTTAAGACCTCAAAACCCTTCCTTGGTGGCTCCTCTTGGTGTTTTGAGGTTTAAGAAAATAACCCTATAAAACCCCTTTATGCATGACCCAGGACCTAAACCTATGGTCGTGGTCTTACCCATGATATCCTTTGCTAGGATATCACAAGCATGGGTCCAAGGCGTGGGTCCCGGCCTATGCCATAAGTCTCTTAACAACTTCTATCTTTCTTTGTTTTTGTTTTTGTTTTGGCTCCAACTCCTTCTTTACATATCTAATAGCCATGAAATTTGATATAAGGCTCTTCGTATGAGTATTGTGCACCCCATAAAATTTCAAACCAATATAAGGTTAGGAAGTATGCTTAATACATCATCAAAATCACCGATACCAAAATTGGTGCTTAATGGAGCTTATCTTGATATATCCTTCATGGCTTTTCATATGTCTTTGAAAATTGGTGTGGATCTTTAAAACATGATGCTCTGAGTCCTTTAATTGATTCAACACATGTTATAGTTCCAAAAGTATCTTAAAATGCTCACTAAAGCCTAACAAAACATAAAGAATTATCCAAAACAACTTTAATAGCATCTTTTTCATAAATAAACCACATGTGCACCTAAATCATATGCAAATCTCCCTCAAACCTAAGATAAGAATTATCAAAACATGCCTAAAATAATTATAAATAAGGTTCTATCAAATACCTTCACACTTAAGTTTTTACTTGTCCTCAAGTAATGATTTAATCATCCACTTAAAATGACATCAATCAATAGTTGAGGAATAATGGAGTAAAATAAAAAATCATTCAATGCTCTTAAATTAGCTTACATATCATAGTTCTTTTCATGAAAAAACTTGGTTAAAACATATGCATACACATAGTTGTAAATTAGGCAACTTTCAATTAACAATATCAAATATATAGGAAGTTCAATTTAGATCACCATGTAAACTTGTTCAAGGAGATCATTACTAATAAAAAAGTATAACTCAATTTATAATTTTTGGACCAACTCAAGATTTCACCTTGTCTTTTGACGTGAGGAAAAACATTTTATTATGAATATCTCCTGATTACTCAACTTACTTACCCTTTTTCAACTTGTTTACAATGTCATCTAGCCTTTTTATGCAAAGGTAAATAATTTGTCGTGAACACCTTGGGTTACTCAGCTATATCACAACCACAAATGGCTACTAGCTCCACTCATAAGCTTCAACCTTTTTATTGGTACAAAGCCATCGAAGTGAGTGTTTGCCCACTTAATTTAAGCATAAATATACTCTTTATTCATTAAAAGTACATCCTATTCCAAATTCACACAATATTCCATATGGAACCTCATTTGACAATTGACATTGAGCATCAAAAGTTCCTAACATCACAAGAAAATCACACAAAAACAAAAGAAGAAAAGAACAAAGTAACTGGATCATAAATCAATCAAGACTTTGTTACTTTGATTTGGTATCACTATTTTAACTCAAATAATTTAATAAATTCACATGCAATTCCAATTCAAATCCAAATCAACTTAATAGCAGTGTACCGGTTGCAAGTAATAAAGTGGAGCACTTTTAAGACTCTGAATTTCGAACCCACAAAGAATATGTATTGGTGACTACTAAGGCAATTAGAACACAATTTCTAAGGAAGCCAAGAACTCTTAAACTAAAGGGTTAACTTAACTAAAAACAACTAAAAAGCTTTCAACCTTGTAATTGCATTCTAAGTTATCAAAGTATTACCAAATGATTAAATTACTAAAGACAAGGCTTCAAATGAGTAAAGCAAGTTACGAGATGTTGGAATTTCTAATCTAGGGCCTTCATTGACACAAGATAAATCTATGGTTAAGTCAATGTCTTATCTTTAACCATCCTAAATTTATCTTCGGTTATTTCATCAATTAATAGGCATTAGGCTTAAAGTTAAAGAAGTTCTAATCCTAAATTCCATTTAAGATTAGTGCCCTCAAGATAACTAAGGTAGATTTCTCAGATCCAAGGATTAAACCATATTGTTTATAGTTTTTTTCCCTCCAATGATTTACGTAGAGATTGTCGGATCCTAAACCATCTTTAATCACATTCTAAGTGGCCAACACACAATAAACATTAAAACCTCATATAAACAAAGATCATCATCTAAACTTAAGATAAATACTCACTCAAAACATCCTAGAACCTGTCCAAAGCTTGAATTAAACTCAAAACATCATATAAAAATAAGAAATTTGGATTTCATATAAGTAGAACAAGTTCTTACCATATATGTGAATAAATGAGTGAAACACAAGAGATTAAAAGTTTAGAAAGAACCAAATAATCCTCTTAAGTGATAGACAACCTTAAATCAGGTGTATAATCCTCTTGGAATCCTTACACAAACCTAAAATTACAATATACAAGATCTGAAAAAAGAAAAAGGAAAGAAAACCTAACTTAAGAAGAGAAAAGAGAAAACTAAGAGATTTAATTTGAAATCTCTATAAATTTCGATGTTAGATGCTACAAATTTAATTCCCATAAATTCATTTATATATTATGAGCAAGTGGACACAAATTGGAGGCAAGTGGAGCAAGTGTGGAACAAAAATCAGCTGGAAAACACATGTCTGCGTACTTAAACGATGCTTAATTGAACTTAAACAATGGATTAAGAATGCTACCGTTTTACTCCCAGAATTCGATGCTAAATGGTGGGCTTGCTGGGTAATATGATGACTTGAGCAGGGCACCATTTTACTCTTGATTTCCTAATTTTTTTGCCTTTTCTCCGAGTTTCTTGATGTTTTCTCTTCCAATCTACATATACATGAATGGAAATGATATTTAGACACTTTAATATCAAGTTGGAGCAATTAAGCATTAATTTGGCATAAAATTGATATGAAAAGATGAAAAGTTCCAAGCCAATCACTTTACTTAAAGAGCTCTAAGTGCAGCTAGTCCCTGTATTGTAAGGATTAAATTGAGGTCGAGTTTTACACTCATTAACGTGATAATGAAACTTTCATGTTTAAATATATAACATACACATATAAACACACAATAGATGGAGCTTACTTGGTTACATCATCAAAGTGATCCTTAAAATCTACCAAACCATGCCACTTATCAGACGAAATATAATCCAATATAATAGTATTTGGTAAAATAAATATTGAGATCAATTAGTTAAGGAATAATAAATGTCATTAAGCTATTTGTCTAATGTAATTTTCCGTTATAATGAAAAATGAACCTTTTTTTTTTATCAAAGTGGAGATTTAATTAAAACATAGACAACTTGATTCTAAAAACTCTTACATCAAGGCCAGTATTAAATAGCAAGAAAACAACTCTAAACTCAGCAATTACCTTCCGGCCTAATCAAGTTGCCAACAGCCAAGTAACCAAAAACAAGAGTTCCTAAAATTGTGAAACGACAATAAATGACATTAGGATTTAACTTAGTAAGAACAACAATCGACAAAATGAATTGAACTTAAGCTAAAAACCAAAAGGACAATAAAAGGCATACCTATTTCACTGGAAACGTTGCAAGTGATTGCACTATTGGCAATTGCTTCTCTCTAGAAATATAGATATCTACTGTATAAACTATTATTGTATCCAATTATCATACTTTTCTCACCACCGTATTATACAAACAAAAATTTATTGATATAAATTTTCCATAAGATATTTACATGAGAATCAATGTGTTTCTAGAATAATCAATGTATAGGATAGATCTTGATGATATTTTGACAAAAATAACGTGTCATACCATTCCATCTTAATAAAAAACAAAAGAGAACTTCTCTATAAGATATTCACATGAGAATCGATTCATTTCCAGAGTAATCATTATATAGGATACATATGGATGACATGTTGACAAAAAAGACATGTCATACCATTTTAGCTTAATAAAAAACAAAAGATAACTGGTGGAACATATACAACCTATATTAAGTCACAATGTTATCTCCCTCTTGTGACTAATTCATTATAGCACTTACCTAGAATGAGAATTGCATATTTTCTTAAAAATTGGAGGTTTTATGCAAGAGCCATGCTCTTAACCTGGTGTAAGCCAAAAATCTTCACCTAAAATGGGGTTAAGGGCCTTTCATTAGCAACGCATATAGGAATCCCTACTATAGTACTTTTGTACAAACTAATCCAAGTCATGTCTCCAAAAATATTATTGAGATCACATGATTACAAGGGATTCCAATTAAGTCCTATCAGACACATGTACACTACTTTTTTCTTAAGTTAACTACTTGAAGATCATGGTTGTAGTGTTCAATTTCAAACTTTTCATCTCTTATAAAATAATCAAAATAATTGGTTGCTTTCTTTTGTTTCCTTTTTAACTCATATGAGATGTTGGGACAAATGTTGTTATTTTAGGCTACCATGTCTTTTTTTTTTTATAGAACTACTTCACAATTGGTCTTCGTATCACCTTTAAGTAAATAAATAATAGTTTACCTATGGAATTTCTCAGGAAGGTATTGAAGACCTCTGTAGTATTCAAGAAACTGATTTAAAAATTTTAAAAAGATAAGTAAATGAAAACAAACTCAAGACAAAAGAAAACAATGCAACCAAAGTCAATACCATAAACTGAAGCTTAGAGAAAATTAATATTGAAACCAGGACTTGTCGTTATCTCTATTTTTTCCCCTCTTGATTGTTGATTCAATTTATGTTTGGCCCAAGATTTCCTAATATTTTAGCTACCATCTCTCAAGGAGCAACTAAATGTCACTAGTTAAATAATCTAGGATTAATTTTAGGATCTCTTGACATGCAAAGCCTTTCCTATACATTCAACTAGATATGACCCTATTATATAGGCAATATATCAATATGTTGAAATCTCTTCCTAAGACATTAATACCTTGTTATTTATAGGTCTATTAAATACCAATCTCATTGTACATCTAACATGGATTACCCAACTCAGTTTCTTGATTTTTTATAGGGTTTAAATTTAATAGACAACACAAACATTTAATACATTAAATCAATAACTACAAGTTCACAAATATTTCAAACAACGATTCCTAAAAATACTTTAGCCACTCATAATAGAAATAAGGTCAACAACATCCATATTCTCCAAAATTCAATAAATATTGAGAAAAAAACAAATAAACCAAACACAAAGATGATGGTCTTCCCTTTTATGTCCTAAACTCTAAAAATGGATGCTTGAATGGAGCTATTAATGGCTTGAATCATGTTGTTTGCTTCTTGCTTGACGAGTAAGACACGTCTTGACAAAGGTTTTGCCTATTAGTTATGCTCCCTCCCTCTCTTTGTGACTTCTGGCCTTTTATATCATGTCTAAAGTTGCTTAGGGTTCAACATAATGAAACTATGCCATTTGCTTTATGTTTTACGCTTATTTTAAATGAAACCATGTGTCCTGGACTCCATATGATGGGTTAATACAGAGGTTTGCAATACATACAATGGTATATAGACCGCCGTACATGGCCATATGGGGGTTTGGAGGTAGCATACAACGTTCTCCAGACTGTCGTATGTGGCCATGAACAATGCTCCTATACGATGGTTTGGAGAGGCATACGACAGTCTAACAACTTGCCGCATGGCTTTTGGCTCTCTTGGTCTAAATCAAACCCAAATTCTTCCAAAATGTTCCCAGCTTAATTCTTAAGATAGTCATGCTCTAAACCTACATCAAAATGATCAAGACTTACCCTAAATCAACAAAAAAATAAGAAAGAAGCACAAAGTTGATCATGCTAAACTAAAACACATAATATAAATACTAAAACACAACAATTTTAACCTAAAATGCAAAGGAATACATGGGCAATACTTAGAAAAACACACACTAATGCACAACTATCAGTAGTGCAGTTAATCAATGGTTCTATATCATGCGTGTCAAGAGTTTTTATGGTAATTTTGTTGATATATTAGTCAATTAATTTAGTATATTAGACAAACATTGTGTTAGAGTGGTTGACCAATATGACTTAAAATGTTAGACTTTTTTACATAAAGAGTTTGTAATGTATCATTAGTTAATATATTGGTCAGCTCATATATTAAACCAAAGGTTGGTTCCACCTTTTTTTTTATGATGAAAAAGTATTTTCTACAAATGTATTTATGGAGTTTGTTATAGATAATTTTGAAGAAAATAAATCTTAAAGTGTATAATTAAGACTTGAAATGCATAGCTGTGAAGCCTTAGAGTTGAAGAGCATAATTAAGAGCTTATGTTAAAGAAAGATGACGTTGAAGGCCATCTTGATGACAAGAAAAGCATTAGAGATGAAGTTGAAGATTGAAGATCAAGTTAAAGAGTAGAATTTGATTGATTTTTATGTAAGTTGCTTTGTAAGTCTTCTCTTAGTCTTACCATAGTGTTGCAAGGGTTCAATCATGCATATGTATTCATATTTAGTATTTACATATAGGATGCATAATCAAAAGGTATTATATGTGCTTGGTATATGTGAAAATCCTCTTGATATATAGATAAATGCATGTTTGGTATTGCATAAGTATATGTGATGAATGGGTGAGTAAGTTGGTAAAATTGGTATAAGTCATGGAATAATATTTTAGATAAAGGTTATGTAAATTGAAGTTATATGAATTGACTAAGTATGTAGATAAAGTGAATGAAATTGTTTAGATTATTGTGTTAAGGAAATTTGGTAAACGAGAAGAATTGATTGCGTTAAGTTTGTATAATTGTGTAAAATGCATTAACATTTAGTTAGTATTTTTTGTGTGTGTTACAATATGTTTAATTAGGTTAAGAACTAAATGGAATTGGTTTTACATGTATTGATTAATGTTTGTATAAAGTTTGGAAGCTAAATTGTTAAACAAGCTCAGTTGAGCTCTAAAATCTGAATAGCTAATTTGGGAAAGGAAGTAAGTATACTTTTAGAG
>JAOXYD010005143.1:0-15469 GCA_028565735.1 Pinacopodium congolense | reverse complement strand
TGGCCCTCATTGCTGCTTAAAGGTAAACTATGGAGGAGGACTAACAGAATATTTAAGAGGGAAGACTATCAGGAATAGTTGGATTAACCTTGCCAAAAGGGGAAGATTAAAGCTAATCTTGGGAAACCCACTAAGAAGAACATAGACTTAACAGTGGAGAAAATGAACTCTAAGGAAGATGAGATCCTTGGTGTAATAAAAGAGATGGAAAACTCTAATATAGAGGTAGATTGTATTGAACTAGGAGTAATTGTAGATGGTAGGGTAAACATGATTATAAAACTAGCTAGTAAACCCTATAAATGTCTAGGGTACTTAATAAGGATAGACAACAGTATTTTGCATATTCAAATTATTGTTTGTCCTCTAGCAAAAATGAATGTAGATGCAATTTCCAATGAAAAGAAGTTCAAAGAACCTCCTAAAACAAGATATTTTAAGAAGGTGAAGGCTAAAGGTTTAAAACACGTTCCCTCTCCTTCTTAATATGTATACTTGCATGGAATGTAAGATATTTTAACAATCCTTTAAAAAAACCCTTTACGACTATATTTTATTAATAAAGCTATTATTAATTAGTAGTTTGGAAATTAAGTTAAAGGCGAACCATTTTACGCATTTTTGGTTATTTTAACAAAAATTAGATTACTATTACCAAGCTTCTACATCACTTTAATGGTGGAATTATTACTACATATAATCTAGAGCAAATACTAGTCACTTAACATCTAGCCATTGATAAAGTTATTCACATATTTTCCATGTTTATAACCACTTAGCTTAAAATATGCATCTCCTTTGTATATATTGCAAATATATTTTTCTAAAGAACTAATTTATGGGAGAACTTAAGGGTAACTAGTGATAATATGAGCATGCCATGGATGATAATTGGAGATTTAAATGCTACAATTATATCTTCTGAGTCAGATGTTCTTATTAATGTGAATAGCCCCTATATATCATTTATATCCTACCTATCACAAATAAGTGTTAATTACTTCACATAGAGTAACAAACATGCTAGAAAACATCTACTAGAAAAGAAACTTGATAGAATTCTAGTTAATGATTTTTAGACAACTAAATTCCCAAAAAGAAAAACATATTTCAATAACTTCATCATCTCATATCATTATTCTATTGAATTCACAACCTATCTAACTAGTGTTCGAGGGCCACATCTTTCAAGTTTCATAATTATCTAGTAAACTATGATGGATTTTTAGAATCTGTTAATAGAGGGATATGAGCTAACATATAGAGTTTTGGACAATTTAAATGCCTAAGGAAACTGTATACAGTGTAAAAAGAATTGAAGCTCTTGAACTAGGTTTTCAATAATAATAAGAGGTGGGGCATCAAGACTTCAAAAGCTATTATAAACCAATTGCAGAATGAGGACTATAAGCATCCTAATAACCTAACAAACCTACTATAAGAGATAATTAGGATATGAGAGCTAAATCAAAGGCATCAATTGATATTTACTTTTACTAAATTCTCTTTAGAGTTTTAATCAACTTTACTTTGAAAGGATCTTTCAGTCATTTCTTAACGATAAGAAATAGTTCAAGTGTGAGGATATTTAATAGCATCTAAATTATATATTTTTTAGACATGTTTTTAGGAGGATTACGTTAGTTTTGTCCTTAATTTCATGTAATTTAAATGTAAATTTGATTGATTAATGTATAAGATGTTACTTATGTGATTTTCAATTCCTATTTATGTTTTCAGCACTTTGTGGGTGTCCTAATGCACTTCTGAAATTAGAAGATATGCAAGAGTGATTAGAGGATTTAGAGTATCAAGTTATGAAGTCCCACGTCAAATATCAAGGCCATATGATAAGCCGTAGAGAGTGCATAATGAGAAGAGCAAGAGGAGTAGAACCTATGGAATCCACAATGAGATATGGCTATGTCTCAAACTATATAAAAACGGCAAAAGGGCGTACAATGTGGGAAACAGATGTATCCTATGTTGTGTTTTGGTCAGGCCCCACACATTTTAACCTAGTTAATCCCTCTTTCCTAAAACTTTTTTAACCTTTGGAAGCTCCAGATAGCTACCAAGGATGAACACAAAAGTTCTAAGCCATCTCAACATGTTTTTTACACAAAAATAAGGGGAAAAGTTAGAATAAAACATATAGAATTCAATGCCAAGTTTGGATTTTATAGAAAAAATCATTAGGGAGTCAAGGAAATTAATATTTACAAACATCAGCTTTTCTATTTCCCTTCTTCTTAAACTTATTATTATGGCTTTTATGATGTTTTGGAACTAATTGTCCGGTATGATTTAGGTTATAATGAACTCTAGGATGTAGTATTTCATTGTTTTCTTAATTTAACATTGAATTTCCATATTTGTATTAGATTTATTTATGGGGTTAATTACATTGGTTTTCGATTATTATGCAAACATAAACTTCAATTGCAATAGTATGATTGCATATATTTAAATTGAGAAATCGAAAGTAGAATTAAATTAATCCATAAATAATGCATCTTACATTGAGACCTAGAGATAGTCTTACGTAAAACGTCCAGATTAGATGTTAACTTAATCAAAAAAATAACTTTTGTAAAAGACCTTAATGGGTTTAATTAATATTTTGAGATCGAGAGAAATTTCCTTTAATTTATCAATTTGAATAGGAGTTATATAACTCGGGAGAGAGTGTAATTTACCATAGAGGACCTATAGTCTAAGAAAATCTAGAAAATTTATTGAATCAAGGTTGAACAATGAATGCACATGCATCCTAGAGGGATTAACTACCTCGATCCTATCTTCATTATTATTTTTTAATTCATATGATATTGTCTTAGGTTTGCTCTCTTCTATTTTGTTTACTTTTATCAAAATATCAATCAGTTGTCTCTTGAATATGTTAGATAATAAGGATAGGAATTCACTGATAATGTAATCCTCCTAAATTGACAATTTGGACTCACAACAGTTTTACGGCAAACCAATAGGTTCACTTACTTTATTGTGTGTGTTAGTATTATCTGGTTAAGACTCTTGATTTTTATTTTACTTAGGCATGCTTCGCACGCATTAAGTTTTTGGCATCATTATCATGGACTGTATTCAATCCCACCTTTAATAGGAAGATGGCTTATTCAATAATTTGTGTATAGGGATAAGGAAATTTTGATGAACTAATGAGAATGGGTAATAATTTTTATTTTTTTGTTTAAGAAATCTTCTCATCTTGATCTTTCATTTGTTCTTTCACTTTTCAAGTTAAGTACCTCTTTGCATAACTAGGAGTCATCCTACAAACTTTCTTAAGCTAGATCCTGAAGTGGAGAGAACATTTAGAAAAAAAAAGTTTAAAGGAGAACAAAACTAAGAGTAGTGCGAAGCTTGAGGTTTAAGGGACACAAACAGAAAACATGGATAGAGAGATAAGACTAAGAGCACAATTGACTATAGGGGATTTGTCAAGGACCTCATTACAAGGCACAAATTCCAGTATTTAGAGGCTGAGGATGAAGACCACTAGTTTCAAGATAAAACCCCAGTCGATCTAAATTTTGCAGAATTATATTTTATTTGATAGCCAACTAAACGAAGTTCCTAACAACAATATAGCCAATTTTTTAGAGATCTACAACACATTAAAGTTTACTAAGTAGATTTAAGCCCTGGCCAAGTCTAACCCAATTGGTTCTATCACTTCCTAGAATCAATTGGTGGAAAAGTTTCTTACCAGATATTTCCCTCCCTCTCATCTTACTAAGTTGCATTATGAGATTATCTCTTTTTAATAGTAGGAGCAAGAAAACCTTTATAAAGCTTGGGAAGATGGAAGGACATACTACAAAGGTGCCTACACCACAGATTTAACCTTGGCTTAATTATGCAAACCTTCCATGGTGGACTCCATTTTGTAACAAACAAACTAATTGATGCATCTGCTAGGGGTACAAAAAGTTTTAAGACCTCTAAATAGTTACAGGAACTCATTAAAAACATTGTCATGAATACCTATTAGTGTGGAGATACCCATCAGAAGTCTAAGCCTAGTGGACTACATAACATTAATGATGTATCATCATTGGAAGCTAAAGTCAATGCTTTTACTAGGAAACTTGACAAAATGACAAAAACATCCTCTTCAACTCAAGTTATGAGCTATGATTTTTGGAAAGGGGTAATATTCTAATCTTAAATGTTGAATTAAGGTGGTTCTAATCATGTGTTTTGATGATGACAAAACATTATTCCTACTAATATTTAAGGCTTTGATGCTTTATAAGAAAGGCTGATGTGTAAAGTGTAAGAGCATTCATGTGGAGCATAAGGTAGAAGAGCCATCTTAAAGATAATGAATGATCAAGCTTAAAGATCAAGAGAAGATTGATGATCAAGAAAAGAAGATAAAGTTAGTTAGGCTTAGGAAAGTTCTTAAGTTGCAAGTCTTCTTAATATTCATCAATGCTTAAAAAGGTCTCTTGATAAGTGTGCTTTTAGGTTATCTTTCTATGTTGCTTTTAGGTGTTTTAAGTGTTTCTTTGTGTGTTTTAGCTTTAGTTTATTTCATCTTTTGCATCTTTGCATGATCTTTGAAGCGTTTAAGTGTTTATTTCTTTCGTTTAGTGTTTAAGGGTGGATTTTGAGCATAGTTGAGGGATAGTTTGATGCACATTGTTGCTTGATTCTACAGGCCTCAGAATTTCAGATTGGGGTATTTTTCAGGTATATTTGGTGGCTTTCTGGGACTATTTTAGAGATCAAATGGCCATGAAAATTGGTGGAGAGGAATATCAAGATGTTAGGAGTCTCTAGCTCAAATTTCAAGTCAATCAGAAGTCAGGAAACAAAGTTATGGCCAAAAGAGTGAAGGTGGTCAGAGTTGCAGAGATCAGGTCCAGTACTGTACACCAACCCTTCTGTCACGATCGAGACAATACTTTTCATTCAGGCCTCTATCACGATCATGACCCAGTCATAATCGTGACAGCGAGTCTGATGTAGGATGGGTCAAACGCATCATTTTAAGTATCTTGACCCTATTTTTGATATATATAAGGGCTGAAAACCCTAGGAGCCTTCAACATTCATTAGCCAACACCTAAAATAGGCAAAGTTGAAGTTTTTGGTGGCTTCCAAAAAGAAGAAAGAAGAAATCTTCCATGGAAAGCATCAAGACAACACTCAAGTTTTCTAGCCTTCTTGGAGTAAATACAAGACATTCAAGGATCTACTTAGAATATTTCCCTTCTTCTCTTTATTACTTTTCAACATGGAAAACATGAGTATTGTTGGATTATGAGTAGCTAAATATTTTTTAGGAGTTGTTCTTGAACTATTTTGTAAAACTCTTGCTTTATGATTCAATGAATGAATGTTTGTTGTATGTATTAAGCTAAATCCCTACAATAGACTGAGAGGGTGAGTAGGTTAGCCTCATAAAAGACCGAGAGGGTGAGTTAGGTGACAGTGTTAGGTAGTACAATGAGAGTTGGCTCTCAATAGACCTATACATATTCAGGTTATTATAAGTAGTTGAAGAGAGATCTTGGCTATTTGTCAAAGATTACGTATAAGATTACTTAACATTTAGTTGAGTGGATAGCAGAGGTTAGTAAGGCTAGAGATAGGATAATCAATCCTAATCTATTTGTCTAAGGACAATTAATTGCACCTTTTGAGAGGTTAATTAAGCATTAGAAAGTCATGGGGTACTTAACATTTAATTGTGTGGATATGAGAGGTTAGTAAGGCTAGAGATAGCATAATCAATCCTAGTTTACTTGGCTAAAGACAGTTAATTGCACCTTGAGAGAGGGTAATTAAGCATTAGAAAGTCTTGGGTCAAACATAATTGGAACATTAAGAGAAGAGGGAAGCAAAATAGGGATAGAGCAACTCCTAATCTTAAACCTTAGTTATCAAACTCCTGTGCTTTGCCTAATTTGGGCTATTAGCATTAGTTTCATTTATTTTATTTTATTTTCCAATTATTAATTCCTAAATTTATTTCTTAAATAATGAAAATCTAAATTAAGTGGTGACTAAACTCACCTTGTGGGATCGATATCCGTTCTTTACTACAAGTTACGACCCGTATACTTGTGGTTTTGAGCGTAAAACTCATAGTTTGCTTTGCGAATGAACAATCACCTTGACTAAAGCACCTTTTATCTAAATTTGAGGATCAATAGTTATCCTAGAATCCCGATGATACCTTCAGCCCATTTCTTTTTTATTCTTATTAGTCTTTTTATGTTTTGCTTTATATTTGTCTCTTGATTGCATTGTTTCCATCTTGGCTTAGTTTAACTTTCATCACTTCAGGGGTTTTTGTTTTCTTTTTCTTTTCGACATTCGAAATAGCGGTACCCCCTAACTCCTTAATGTTCGACCCTAGCTTACCATTTACTACATAATAGGGTTTAGTTAGGTATTAATATTTGGTAGTTTACAACTAGCTATCAATGGGAATGCATGGCCAATTACTCACAATCTCTTTCAAATCTATCTTTTTGGCTATAAGAAAAAAATTCATCCTAGTTTTATAATAAAGTTGATCATTCCATCAAAGAAAGGTACCTTACTCACAAATTTCCCCTCTTAACTAGATGATGCTATCAAATGTGCTATGTTTAGATATTTACTCACTATGTTTGTTAGAAAATTTTATGTATCAAGTGATATTAGCTCTGATACTAATTATTATCCTCAATGTCACCTAAGAGGGAGGGAGAATTAGGTATATTAAAAATTTCTAGCTTTAAACCTAAACTAATTTTGTGATGATTGTAAGCCCTAAACCACATTTAACCTAAATGTAATGAGTATGCTTATGTTAAATTCTCAGAAAATAGACATAAAGTAAATTCACAAATATTAGAAATAGAGAGACATATAGAGAGAGGTGACTAAAGTGTTTTTTATTGCGGTTTAGCAATATCCTTCATTGTTTACATTCGCTATATAACAATGTTGTTGGAAATTTTATTATAAATCAAAAGTTTACAAATCTTTTTTAGGTGAAAGGGAATGTTTTGCATAACCCTAGTATTTTTTTAGTGAAGGTGAAGAGTAACTATATACATGTCTTCCTTAAAGATAAAGAAAAATCTTTTAGTTTAAACCTAATCCCATAAGAAAAACTTTTAGTTTAAACCTAATCCCATCAATCACAAAAAAGAAAAAAACCTTTACGCAATGATATAAATTTCAAAGTTGTTTCACTTGAAAATCTAATACCTAAAGGGCTCAAAGGCTTACCAAGAGAAAAAGTATTAATGAAAACTTTCTTAAAAGCTTTATACAAAAATCAAAAGCCAAATCTTGTTGGATTGAAAATAGAAAAACCAAATTTATATCTGAAAAACACCAAACAAACTTGAAAAACACAACAATTATAATGAAAGCTTCTTTTATCTCTTTTATGCTAAAAAACACCTTAAAACTCATAAAAATTATTCCATAACACTTAGAACACGTATTTATAGTGATTCCAAGTTTAAAATAATGTTACAGTATCTAACTAGTCATTACTTTTAATTAAAAATATATTAGACAATAAAAACTAGTCATTACAACAAATTTGAGAGCCCATAACGAACCATAGTGGCTCTGTTAATTACTATCATTATGACTCTATATAGAAATTAATACTACTGTCGCAAACCATTGTTTAGCTACTAGATAGACAACATGACTACAACAATGTCTTTGAGCTCAATGTTACAAGGTGTTATGGTTACTATGTAAAACTTTACATTTTGACCCAAAATACTTCCAAATACTTCAAAACACCCTTAAATTGACACAACAAAACTTTAAGAAGTTCCCTGAAGTGATTTTTTCCATCAAGACTTTTCATTTGAAAATAAAAAAAAACTTAAAAGTGTCTTAATCCATGAAACTTTAAGTGTATTTTAAAACTTTTCAATTTAAAATCAACTCCAAACCGCTCTTAAACATCCCAAAAAACATTTATTTCATTTAAAAAATAATTCACATAAGTTTCAAATCATTCCCAAAGTGATCTTGAGCACTTAGATATTTTAATTAAACTGAAAAAATTTTTGTTTTAGCTTCTGAATATTTTATGTATTTTTTAAGAACTTATTTAATATGAATGCAACTTTTAGGGCCTAAGGTTATTGAACCTTCAAAAAAAACTTACAATGATCAATTTGTTCTTCAATGTCTTTTAAACCTTTCACATTAAGTAAACCATTACTAATAATCATTTTGTCATAATCAAAACCAAGATTATAACCTCTCTTGGTTTAACATAATGAAAATGGTTATGCCAAATGATATTATTGGCCAAAAGAAGTTCCAATCTTGATTTTAATAATATCTAAACATAATTTTTATTAATAATTTACTTCTTTGTGAAAGGTTTAAATGATAGGTTCATTAAAAGCCAATGTGATGATGATTTAAAGCAAAAAGTTTATACTTAAAGACCAAAATTAAACTCAAACCATGATTAAGTAACTTGGAACCTTTAAGAACCTAAGCTAGGTAGTTCACATTTTTTTATTTTTGTAAATTTTACTTAAAGGTCCAATAACCTTAGGGGCTCAAATCGTATATATATTGCTTGAAGATTTTTTAAAAAGTGAATACACTTTTACTAATAAAAAAAAAATTATGTTTGAGTTAAAATTGTTATGTCTTATTATTTAAAATCACTTTTGGATGATTTGAAACTTATGTTTGATGATTTTGAAATGAAAGAAATGATTTTTCATTGTTTAGAGGTTGGTTGAATTTGAGTTGAAAGTTTCAAATTGAGAATAAAATCATATGGATTAAGACAAATTTTTATTTCAAATGAAAGTCTTAACCATAAAAAATTATTTTGGGAATTTTTAAAAAATCTATATAAGTGAAATTTTATGTGTTTGGAAGTGTATGGAAATGTTTTGGTTAAGAATTGAAAGTTTTGACAATAACTTAATGGCATTCCACAAGGACAAGGTTAAAGACATTGTTATAGTCAGGTTTTTTTAGTAGATGAACTATACCCTAAAATGATAGTATGAATAGCACCATTATAGCACAAAGTATATACAATGTCATAATAGTAAGGATGATGATAGGATTAAATTTTTTTATATTTTTACATGTTATTTCATTTGAATTCATTTTGATTTTTGTGTTAAATTGCTCATTTTGTGTTCCTATTGATTTAACGTGTAGATTTAATGATGGAATAAAAAATTTTGATCAAAGCATGAAGTTTAAAGACAAAAGAGACTAGAAGTCAAAGATTCTTCAACTTAGAAAAAGAAAAAAAAAAGAAAAAATGAGTAGAAACATTAAGAATATAAGCTTAAAAGGCTTGAAAAAGAAAGCCTTCACAAGTTGGAAAAACATGCATTCCAAGGTCGTTAAAAAACCAAAGGCCAAATGGCTTGGAACCAACCTTGTTGATGTCTAGAACTTTATTCTTTTCTAATGGTAGGCCTTAAAATGATGCTTGAGAGAGAGCACTTGGCTGGTTTAAAATGGCATCACATTACTAAAGGGAAAAAGCTTGAAACAATGCTATTAAAAGGAATAAAAACACTAAAGTGCTAGCATTTTAATATAGCCATAAAGTCAAGAATTTTGAGGGAGGGAATTAACTAACAAGTGACAATGGAGCTAAAAGAAAGTTAGCGGCTAGAGAGAGTAAAGAGAGGGGATGACTCCAACAAAGTTTAAAGCTTTCCATTGGATTGTGGATCTCTAACAGGCAGAAGATTTTTGGAACGTGATTAGGGCCATTCCTTAGTTTCTTCTTTTTAGCTTTTGCCACTTTCTTCTTCCTTTCGTTGATTTGTTTCTTGTTATTAGCCTAGTTCATTGTTTTCATTCCAAAGGCTTCATATTCCTATAATGCCTAATGTTATTGGTTTTATTTCAATGTTTATAGTTTCAGTTCTTCGTTAAATGATTTCCTAGGTGATTACGTTGTTTCATTTTACAAAATATTGAGTTGTTATTTTAAAATTTCATAGTTTAGTTTCCTGACATTATGTGAAATTAATGAATATATTTATATATGAATGGAGCTCTTTAATTTCAATTTTCCAGATTTTATTCTTCTTGTTTAAGCTTTGAGAAATATTAAGTTGAGTGAAGTGTTACTCAATGGAGTTTCATTTATTTGTGATGTCCTTAGTCAATCTATGCATGATAGCTAGAATTTATGCATGTTATTCAGTTTTAATCCATTTAATTTCAGTTTGTTTACTTTATATATGCTAGAATATTTTTAGAATATTAATTTGATTTTTGTTGAATTAAGTTTTAGCTAATTAATTAATAGTATAGTTAACTTAATTTTATGTTATTTAAGTGTTAATTAGTGTTTTTCCTTTAGCGTTTTTAATTTTTCAGAATTAGTTTAATTTAATTATGTATGGTTTGTATTTATCTAGTCTTTTGTTTTAGTTAATTTAATTATGTGTAGCTAGTTTCTTAAAGGGTTTGAAGTTATAGGAAGGATAAAGGATAATTAATTGTGAGAATAGAGTTTGTTTTGAATTGATCTGGTGTTTTAAACCTTAGTTTTGTTTGGAACATTAGATAAATTATATGAATTAGGTTTTATCTTTATGGTTGATCATCATTTAGGTAATTTCCTAATTTAAATTTTAGGATTAAGCATGTGATACATAATTTTCCTTAGTGATTTACAAAATTAGTAATAGGTTAGTTGATTTTTTTAGATACTTAACTAACTAGTCTAGTGTTCCATACTTTTAGGTTACACTTTCCGAGCTTTCGAGTTTTTGGCCTAAGTTAGTCGTTCCTTAATACTTAAAGCCTCTTCACTATTAAATCAAGAGAGCTTGTCCTAGGTTATAGTGAAGATAGGGGCATTCTTAGAGCTTATTAGATTTACCTATGTTAAAGGAAGTGAGGGTTTAAACTTATAGGCTAATATCTTAGCTAGAACATCCTTTTATCTAAATTAAAGGATCAATAGTTATTCGGAATCCCAACAATACCTTTGGCCCATTTCTTTGTTATTTTTATTAGTTTATTATGATTTTCTTTTTGTTTGTCTTTTGATTGCCTTATTTATATCTTAGCTTAGTTTAACTTTCATCATCTTCAGGGATTTTTGTTTCCTTTTTCTTCACAACATTTGGAATAGCAGTAACATTCTAGCTCTTTATGGTTAGACCCTAGCTTACCATCTACTGCATTGTGAGGTCTAGTTAGGTTTTATTATTTAGGAGTTCACGACAACTCATCAAAATTTTGGCACCATTTTCGGGGAATTGGCGTTTGTTATTTGTTGTTTCTTATGTTTTTTTTTTGTTTTGCTGATCTTTATCGCTCTTCTATTAGTTTTTCATGTCATATAGTTCCTTTAAACACCTTCGTTTGCAAAAATTTGATGAGGAAAATAAGGGTTCATTACTTTCTCTACTCAATCCTTTTTCTTTTTTCCCTATTACAGGTCACACTAGACTTCGTCAGAGGAAGCGAGGACTCCTTACACATATTCTTGAGAGTGATAGTTCCTTATCCTTTGAAGAAGAAGTTTACGGGAGTTCAAAAGAAATAGAAGAGATTATGGAACATCATCAGTGCACCTTAAAGGAGCTTATAGCTCCTTCGTTCAATTCTAACTTGCTTTGTATTAAATATGGGGATGATGGGCCAGAGTTGAGATTAAACCTAGAATGATATGTGCATTGCCTATTTTTATAGGTTTTCATGACACCAGTTCACTGGGATTGAGTTACATCACCAACTCCAATAAATTCTTGAAGGAGCTCTATATCGCAGGTTTAGGGATGAAGCCAGCACCGTGGTACAACTTAAGCTTAAGGAATTTCCCTTCACACTAGCAAATGCAGCCATGGAGTGGCTTTATGATTTGCCCGCCAATTAAGATAATACATGGGAGTAGATGCAACAAACATTCCTAGAGAAGTACTTTCCTGCTTTGAGAGCCACCACCATAAGAAAGGAGATATAAGGTATCAGGTATTAGGTAGGATATAGGAGAGTCACTGCATGAGCATTATTAGCGCTTCAAGAAGCTCTGCAATAGCTATCTGCACCATTAAATAAGTGAACAATTATTAATTCAATTTTTTATGAAGGTTTGCTTTCTTTGGATAGAAATATGATCCATGCTGCGCATGGTGGAGTCTTGGTTGATAGGACACTGGAGGATGATAGGAACTTAATGGCAACAATGGCAAAAAATTCCTAGTATTGGAGAAATCGTAACAACGCTTCCTTTTCGACAAAGCAGGTTAAAGAGGTCTCCATTTGCAAGTTAGAGTAGCAAGCCACAAATTTGACTTCATTAGTACAACAACCAGTGATAGGCAAGGGACCTACCAAGTTATGTGGTATTTTTCCATTAGCTGACCACCCTATAGATGCTTGCCTTTCCTTTTAGGATGAAAAGCACGTCAATGCAGTTAGAGGGTTTCAAGAACAACAGCGAAAGTATGACCCTTTTGCCCCCACCTACAACCCTAAGTGGAAGGATCATCTTAATTCTTAGTACAGTGACTCACAATAAGGAAGCAGCTCTAATATGCATCCACCCACTTATCAGTAGCAACAACAAGGATTTCACATACCAGCAAGTTTCCATCATAATCAACTATAGTTTCAACAATTTTAGCAAGAAGCAAGAAGTGGTTCAAAGAATTTGGAAAACCAAGTAAATCAGCTAATAGATGTTGTAGGGACGTTATAGGCCCAAATCTCAACAAGGTTACCTAGTCAACATGGAAGGAACCCAAGAGAGGATGCCTGCTTCATTACCTTGAGGAGTGGTGAGGAGGTACAAGAGCCAAGAAAGGGGAAGCATAAAGAAGAAAAGGAAGAAACCGAGCTAACCAAGAAGGAGGAGGACCACCCTCCTCAGGTAAATACTTCACACCCTATTGTTACAAGTTCACCTCTCATTCTATTTCCTAATAGGATGGCAAAGAATAAGCAAGAAGAGAAGGAAAAGGAAATATTGGAGGTATTTTGCAAGGTAAAAGTGAATATCCCTCTTTTCGAAGTAATTAAGTAACTTTTACGGTATGTTAAATTTTTGAAGGAGCTATACACCAACAAGCAAAAACTAAGGAGAAATAAGAAGATTAGTGTGGAGGGTAATGTGTCATCAGTATTACAAAGGAAGCTACCCCAAGTGCAAGGATCCAAGTATTTTTATCATTCATTTCAAGATAGGTAACATAAGGTATGAGAGATGCATGTTAGATTTAGGGTTTTCAATAAATGTCATGCCTTTATCTATTTTTAAAGTTCTTAATCTTAGTTCATTAAAGGATACCTATATTATCATTTAATTGGCTGATCAATCTAACACATGCCTTGAAGGGTTTAATAAGGATGTTTTGGTGTAGGTTAACGATCTGGTGTTTCCTACAAAATTTTATGTGTTAGATATGTAGGATGAGCACTCTTTTAGTCTTCGACAATTTTGTTAGGTCAACCATTTTTTAAGACATCTTGGACAAAGATCAATGTACATGGTGGTGTGTTGACTATGGAGTTTGATGGCTAGGTCATTTATTTCAACATCTTTGATGCCATGATCTATCCGTCAGATTGTGAGTCGGTCGCCAAGGTAGATATTCTTAACTCTTTGGTGGAACATTGGTCTCTTCTTTCTACAAGTGACTCTTTAGAGGTATTGTTGACTACTTCGCTAGAGAAAAAGATGTTTAGTTATTGACAAATCAAGTTTGAGTTTGAAGAGGACGTAAAGAAAGAAATTTGAGCACTTGATACTAGTTCTTTTGGTATGTCCCCCACCTTCTAGAATTGCTTGTTAGTACTAATCGGTTCTTACCTTCTATCGTGAAGGCACCAGAAGTAGAGTTAAAGCCTTTACCTGCTTATCTCAAGTACGCTTATTTGGGTACTAACAAAACACTTCCAGTCATTATAGTAAGTGATCTTACTAAGGTCCAAGAAGATAACCTTGTCAGTGTATTACGAAAGTATAAGACTGCATTGGGATGGACATTTGTGAATATCAAAGGTATTAGTCCTTCTTTGTGTGCACAGGATTTTTCTTGAGAAAGGAGCTACCCAATCTGTTAAGTATAAAGATGCCTCAACCCACCAATGATGGACGTGGTGAAGAAGGAAGTAGTGAAGTTTCTGTATGTGGGTGATATATACCTAATCTCTGATAGAAAGTGTGTAAGTCCTTTGCAGGTGGTTCCTAAAAATTCAAGTACTACAGTGGTGGAGAATAAGAGAGGCAAGATGGTTTCGGATCGGGTGTAAAATGGATGGCGAGTTTGTATAGATTATCGCAAGCTCAACTTGATGACTAGAAAGGATGATAGTTGTGCATTAATGTGTATTTTTCTAAGTATTTGACATGTATTCCTTTGCATTTTAGATTGAATTTAATGTGTTTAAGACTTATTTAATATGTTTGTGTTTAGCATGATCTTCATTATTGTTTCTTTTATGTTTGGTGTTAGTTTGGAGTAAATCTTAATCATTTTAGTTTTTTTATTTATGTTATATATATTTTTCATTTAATTATTGATTTTGGGTTAAAATTGGATCTTATTGGTGTATTTATTTATTGTGTAGGGTAAATTGAAATTGGAAAATGAAGTTGGAAGAAAGTGAAAAGAACAAAAAGCTTGAAATTCAGATGAAAAATGAAGAATGAAGAATGAATAGGGAATGAAGCTTTTATAACTTGGAAATTCACACATTCCAATGTATGAAAAAAGGTTAAATGCTTTCACCAAGTTGCTCACGATAGAGCTTCTCTCAGGTGGAAAAAAAATACACTTACTAAAAGAAAAAACACAAGACCAAGAAAAGTGCTCTCCACCTTTTGACCAACCAATCACAAAAACTTTTGACCAAGACCAAGAGAACCATTCCAAGGGAGAAAGATTAACACCAAACATAAGAAAACAAAAAGCTTTGACCCTTTTGACTAAGACCAACCAATTAAGACTTGGACAGAATCAAGAGAGCAAACAAAGAGAGAAAAACGCCAGGCCTTTCACCCAAAATGCAAAAAAGTAAAAAGCAAAAGGAGACAATCACATACCCTAAGTATAAAAGCAACATTCGATAACCAACTTCATGTTCAGTTATAATGGTGTGAATTAAACTACAAGAGGGACCATAAATGCAACTGCTAGAGGTTCTGTGATGTGAACAACTATTGATGCAGCTCATCATTTTTTGGAGGAGTTGGCAAGCAATAGTCATATATGGACCAGTGAGAGGAGTAGGCCAGGGCCAAAGGAGCAGAAAGGGATGATACTAATTGACTCGGTAATAGCTTTGCAAGCATAGATTACCGCACTCACTAAGCAATTGAGTAACATATAAGGAGCTTCCTCATCATCAGTTAGGTCCATGAAATTATAGTGTGAGTTATATGGGCAAGAAAACCATGAGTTATAAATGAGTAGAGTAAAAAACAACATAAAGTAAATTATGAAGTTTTCAAGCA
>JAOXYD010005132.1:0-15470 GCA_028565735.1 Pinacopodium congolense | reverse complement strand
GTTTTGTACATTTGATTAATCTAAGACCATATAAGGTTATTTAAGCTAATGTCTACCACATACTGAAGCTTTATCTCAATTGGACTAAGTGACCTATTGGTGCTTTTGTTCGTGGCCTTCTTAAACTCTAATTTTAATCAATAATTAACAATTGGTCATTTATTAATTTAATTACTTTATTTATCTAATTTTTAATAAATAATGTAGATTCCTCGAAGCTTTAATTATGAGTCTATTTTAGATATCCAATCTATAACAAATGATTAAGCTCTTAAATAAATAAATACATGTACACAATTTAGTAATTAGAACTCAATTAATCTATCTACTTAGCTATTTAATCATTTAGCCATTTATGTTTATAAAAAAACATAAAGAATTGATCATAAAATACATATATGTTAAAAAAAACAACATAGTTAAGATAAATCGAATTTAAGGGTTAAGAACACACTCGGAATATCACTATCCCACTTGTAATTCTAGCTCCAATACCTTGATCTATTCTTTGAAGCACTTAAAATCACTCTTGATATCTCTAATACAATATTGAGAGAAAACTTATAACAAAAGCCTAACTATGTGACTAAACTTCCTAAAAATTACTCAAGACTACTAAAAAAATCCTTTAAATTATGTTTATATATGGTGATTTTAGTTTTAAAGATAATTAGGGGATAATGGTCTAAATTACCCTTGAAAAATATGTTGGGACATGACTTTAGGGAATATAACGGCCCTTGAAAATTGCTGAACAATTTTGCAATTAAATATCAACATTATTCTTTTGTCTGTGTAGTGATCTTTGATAATAGTTTGCTCACTCTATAACAATGCTGTTAAAGACGGTTGTTGTTCTTTTGACCTTGACTATAACTGTGGTTCAAACAGAGATCAACAACACTATTAAAGATTTATGTTGATCTTTTGAAAAAACATTCACACTTAGTTAATTTAACACAAAACTTCACATTTGAGCATGAACCTACATTTGTATTAAAAAAACATATATAAATTAGGCAAATTCACGTCAAGATAAAAGTACAAACTTGTAAAATAATGGCTTAAAAACCCATATACTACACCTCTATAAACTTTCAATATTATTGTTCATTAGTATGTAATAGAAATTCAAAAGGATATTGAAGCTCGGATTGATGCATGGAAAGTTGTGCGGGTATATGCCTATTAGTAAGTTACAAAAGTTGTAACCTTTTGAGTAATGACAATAATTTGTATAAATCTTTGATGATTGCTTGCAATTTTATCAGCCTAATTCTTCATTCTTGTGCTAATGGATGGCCATTGGTATTGTTGGTTCATCTAATTAGATGTGAGAAATATATTAATTTTTTATTTTAACCATACTCATGACTAAGGAAAGGATATTGTAGCGTAAGGACTAGTGAGCATCGAAATGTCAAACATTACTAAGTTCTTTTGCTTCTAGCCTATGTTGAACATGAAACTATGGCTAGCAATGTTTAAATACATGCAAACACTTGTTTTGAGGAAAGTCATACTATTATTAGGAATATCAAATGCATGTTGGACTACAATGTCCATGTCCTACTTTGACGCCTTCCTAACCAATAAAATAGGTATGCTTGTTAATAATTATTAGGTCCAAGTTATGTAAAATATTATAATTACAAACACATTTTATCCTTTTCATTTTTAATAGCTCTCATATGTTAATGAACATTAAATGCTAAAAACACAGGAATGATGGTGGGTTATACTTATGTTGTGTACTAGAATTTTAGGTTGGTTATTGGTTGCCTGATCATGAATTCATAGTATGAGTGTATTTTTTTTTTCATTTCATATAGATACTTAATTTTTAATTGGCTTGCTTCATACATAATAGGGGGATGTGTAAGATATTCATAACCATATTTTTAGGGTACTGTCTAGCTGGTGTAATTTATTGCATAATAAATTTAGGTCCTCGTGTAGATGGTGGTATATAAGTTCATATAACATAACGACTATCTATCCATGTCAATGGTAGGATTGCAATTCCTATAAATTAGGTTACAAAATTGATAGGGAATATCAATAGTGATAGACTAATTACTTTTCCATGTTAAATATTTTGGTTGTTTGAAGTTTCATAACAACACTCATTATCCCTATAAGAATGAATGCTTCTGTTTTTTAGAAGTATAATATAACATCTTATATATAAGATGAACAAATTATTGTATCATGTCTACAAATTTCTTACTTCTAATTTATGTGTAGTGGTGACCAAGACAATGCTGTCATTTTTACAAACACATTGTAAGGTTGTACATGGCATTAATATCCCAATTTACAACATATACATAGTTATATTTATGTTGCATATTATATGTTTAGTTGTTTGCTAGCATTCATTCGAACTTATTATTCTATGATAACAATTCTATTCATCGTTATAGGCACTATTAAGTCACGAGCTTCTATTAGAATGTTTAGGTTATGCCTTAAATGGTTAAAGACATAATTATAATGGAATTAGGTAAACAGTAAAGATTGACCTACATTGAACTTCTTTGTAGAGAGTCTATTCTTAATTATGGCTATGAGTAAATCATAACTTTAATTAAAATGTTAAGGTTGCTACTAGATGAGATATATGAATAATTATTAGAGAATAAGGCAAGAGAAATAAAAGAGGTCTACACACACAAACATAATGATTAATTGAATACATAAATGGCTCTATTTGTGTTCAAGTTATTTATATTTGGTTAGTCATCCAATTGTTGTAAGAGGAAACAAAACCATAATATTGCATTTCATTATGCAATAGTTACTTTCTAGCAATGTAATTTTTCCTAAATTATTGTAGTGTCACTAAAGGCAAAGTAAGGCATAGTCATTCCTCATGTGGTATGGATTTGCACTCTTATTTATGGAATTCATGTTATCAAGACACCAATCTTATAAAATATCCTGCTTAAACCATATTCTTAATTGCAAAATTAATGACAACATGACATAATTATTTTGGTGAATTCGACTAAATTTTCTTAGTGATTCCCTTGTGTTCCATTCATTACTAATTGACCATATTCATTTCATGGAAAATCATTCAACAAATAAGGGTGACACAAGATAGTGGAAATTAACAATGCTAAAGTGGATGTAGAGAAATAGATCATTCATATATAGAAATTACTGTTTAAAGGCATTACGTTCTTACATAATAATGTCTTAAAGTCATATATCAACAAAAGTATTGATTTTCCATCTTTAGGCTTACAAAATGTGATACTGTAATGTCCAAATTCCATCAATGACTGCAACATAGAGATGCCACATAAATAGTTGCAAAATAACCAAAAAAGAATGTCAATATGTGGCGGTAATATGCTAGTCAACATGAAGTCATCGTCATGTCATTTTCATTCGTTGATCATAGTTACTTTAATCTTCTAATGTTTTGACAAACCATCCTCATCTTATTCAAGGCAAAGTTTGTTTTGCAGTCACAAGAATTGATTGCCATCTAGTTAAGCTTGACATCACTTTGCAATCACCAATTATAAATCTACAAACTAATCAGAGATGTGATTTTTTGTCAATAAAAAACTAACCAATATAAAAAATATTGTTTAAGAATTCTAGATAATTTACTTACATCAAGGGATTTGAAAATGGTATCCAATTTCAATAATTCTATGTATTTTTGTAACAAAATTTTAGTTACAATTCAAATTTTAGGCTCTGCACAAACTTTTTCAATACACAGTCTCTAATTTCTAGGAGACTATTTTGAAATCATGAAATTTTTATATGTTATAGGTTAGAGAATAATCTATAAAAGTAATAATCTATTAATATAACAATATTTTCTCAGATGCAGTTATTCACAACTACTTATAACATTAAATTCCATCATAATCAAAGTTGAATAGCTCTTTTTATGGGAGTGAGACATGATGTCTTTGAAGACACTTAGCAAATGTTCCTTTTTAGATTTTTAATGCCTCTAGGATGTAAAATCACTCTATATATACACATTTAAACCCAACATGATTGATGAAATGCCAAGGGCAGGAAGTGGATGTGGACTAATTCACATGAGTTTTATCCAACGTTCAAAAACCACATTACAAGATTGGCTAACTTTGGTTTATATAAGTGGAGGGTACTTGTATAATATGTATTCCATGGCACCATTATTGGTCTTAAAGAAGGATAGGTATGGTGATTGCAGGGCATCAGATAATTTATCACTCTTACTCCTTCGAACATTAGAAATAACAAACTAACCTAAACATTTCATCCCTATATGTGACTAGTATAACATTAACTATGAGAGTTCCATATGAGACATGTTGTGGATTTATTTGTAGGTCTTACTCATTTTTTAACAAATTTTTTTTCTTCCTTTGTAAGATTATTGTTCCCACCACAAAAATTCATCTCTTTTGGGGCTCAGTGGAACACTATGATAAGCTCTTTACCTCATATTAGATAAAGCACAAATCATGAATCCAAGATCCAAGGATTGTTTAACTTTGTGCAAGAATTAAAATAACAAAGGAATGAGTTTGATCTTTACAAGCACTTGCTTACATGAAAACCAATTCTTTAAAGAACACCACGAAAGGGTTTCCTCTAAAGTAATGCAAAAGAACTCTTTATACGTTTGTTGAATCTGAAAATCAATCAAGTTTATCTACATAACACAAAATAAAGTGTTTTTATACTAACCTGAATGACCTAGTCAAATTACGTAAGTATACGAATTGACTATTGATCCATACTAGTCTAAAAGAATAACTTCTTAACAAATAAGCTTAAAAACAAGCTCATTAAACACAAAACAAACCTAAGATGTGAATAAGCTTATTTAAAGCTCGAATCTACTTATTTAAGTCTTAAATAGCATAACTAGAAGTTCTCAATAATTAAAATATAAAGCCTAAGAAGTTAGCCTAAATACGCTCAAAATAACCTAATTGTAACAAATGAGTTATTTCAAGTTGTGCAACAAGTACAACTTTCTTCAATAAGTCTAACACATTACTCCAAGCCTTGAATCATCATTATAAACTTAATTAGTGTGTCCCCAAGTGTTTTACCTTACATATAGATCCACCATCAGATTATTGAGAGCTTCTTTGGCACACTTAGCTCGCGATTGTGTCATTGGACCTTAAAGATTCTCTAATGGATCTTTTATCTTAATATCATTGGGTTGAACTTGTTTAAGTGTTTCTCCTTGCTGCTCAAGCTCTCCAACCATCCCACTCTTTTTTCCTTGCCTAAAGCCACTTGTGATGCTTGATCTCCATCATTCCCCCTCTCCTTAAAATGATTTGTCCTAAAACTAGCTTCTTCATTTGTAAAATCAAAAGGAGATAAATCAACAACAATAAAAGTAGTATGAACATCGTATTCACTAGTAAATCAATCTTATATGTATTCTCATTAATCCTTTCTACCATTTGAAAAAGTCCATCTCTATGCATATGCAACTTAGATTTCCATTTATCGGGAAACCTTTCCTTTCTAAAGTGTACCAAAACCTAATTACCAGGTTTGAATATCACTTACTTTTGACCCTTATTAGTCTATTTTTCATATTTCCGTGTCTTTCTTTCTATTCTCTGCCTCACCTTGTCATGAAACTTTTTCACCAACTTAACTTTCTTCTTTCTGTTCGAGCTATGTCTTTTACCTATTGGTAATGGAATAAGATCTAACAGAGATAAAATATTAAAGCCATAAACAATTTCAAATGGTGAAAAGCCATTAGCACTATGTATGGTTCGATTGTAAATAAATTCAATGCATGGCAAAGATTCTTCCCCTGTTTTCAAGTTTCTTCCAATTATATCATGCAACAAAGAACTTAAAGTTCTATTTACCACTTCAATTTGATTGTCTGTTTGTGGATGAAAAGTAGTAGAAAACAAAAGTTTTATTCGTAACTTACTATATAAAGTCTTCCAAAACTAACTAAAATTTTTTTGCAACACAATAAGAGATAATAGTTTTTGGAACTCCATGTAGGTGAACAATTTTAGAACAGAATAATTCCACAATGTATGATGTATCACTGGTTCTATGGTATGTAATGAAATGTATCATTTTAGAGAACCTATAAATAATTGTAAAAATTGAATCATGACCTTTTTTAGACCTAGCTAAACTCAAAACAAAGTTCATAGAAATATCTACCCACGATTTACTAGTTATAGATAGTGGTTTATATAATCCATGGGACTAAACTCTTGATTTAGCTTGTTTACACTCCACATATCTGTCACAGTCTTTTTATGTCTCTCCTCATATGTGACCAGAAGAAGTGTTCATTAAAAATTCCAATAGTCTTTTTAATACTAAAATGACCCATTAAAACTCCCCCACATGATTCTTTAACTAATAGCTCTCTCAAGAAACATTAGTGAATGCATAATCTATTCTCCTTAAACAAATACCCCTTATGCCTAAAGAATTTCCAAAATGCAGATTTCTGGCATACTTAAACACATTACCAAAATCATGATCATCATTATACAAATCCTTAATTATGTTTAAATCCTAATAATCTAGCATTTAACGTGCTTAACAATGTATGTTTCTTAGATAATGCATCTTCTACAATGCTTTCCCTTCCCTGTTTATACTTGATCACATATGAAAATGTCTCTATGAATTCTACCCACTATTCATGCCTTTTAATAAGTTTGTCTTGACTCTTTTTACATTTCAAAGATTCATTATCCATATGGATAACAAATTCTTTCAGTCACAAATAGTGCTGCTAAGTTTTTAATGTCTTAACTAATGCATACATTTCCTTATCATGTTAGGTAGTTTGAGGCCACTCCATTAAGCTTCTTACTAAAATATACAATTGGTTTTCTATCCTACATCAAGACATCCCTTATTCCAACCTCATTCACATCATACTTAATTTTAAAAGTATTAGCAAGTTAGGTAAAGCTAAGATAAGTGTTATATTAAGTCTCTCTTTCAACAAGTTAAATACCCTCTCTTGCTCTAATCATAATTTGATGGTAACTAGATTTCAAATTAATTTTGAAAAACAAACATGCACCATGTAACTCATCAAGCATATCATTTAACCTAGGGATAGGGTAATAGTACTCTATGGTGATTTTGTTGATGGCGTCACATTCTACACATATACATTATGATCCATCTTTCTTTGGCACTTGGAACTGAACAGGGACAGAGGCTCTCACATATGTAGCCTTTTTCTAGCAATTCCTCCACTTACCTTTAAATTTTTTTAGTCTTCTCTGGGTTTGTTTTATACGCTACTTGGTTTGCAATTGTGTGTTAGGTATAAGGTTCGTTTAGTGCTCTATTCCACTTTTAGGTGGTAAACTACTCAACATGTCTTCTTGTCATAAATCATCATAAGCCTACAAAATAGAAACAATTAGACTCGAAAAATCATGGTTAAAAAGATACTTATGTGATAAATAATCTTCTTTATACAGAAAAATTAGCATCTAACAATTGGCTAAGAATGCTTCTCTCATATCCCTCACTTTTGCAACCATGCTCACTCCTTTCCCCTCATGTTTATCTCTCAAAGAAAATTTTTCCAATGTGTTTGATGTTTCCCTAAGCGATTTCACTTGTTTCTTACCACTCTTTTCACTCAACCTCCCTTGTTTTTGCTTATAAATGTTCAATTGGTCTTCATAAACTTACTTTGGTAAAAGAGGAGCAAGAATACATTTCACGCAATCTATAATGATTGAATAACGATTGTTGTACCCATTATAGATTACTCATCAATCGAATTGCCATAGATACCCTAACAATATATGTCTAGTTTGCATAGACATCAAATCACATAAAACCTCATCTTTGTACCTCCTAATTTTAAATTCCACAAACGCTTGACTAGACACCTTCACCTTACCCAATTTGTTAAACCACTGCAGATTGTAAAGTGTAGGATGTTTGATAGTTGTTAAATCGAATTTTTGAACTAACTCCTCACTTGCCACGTTCAAAAAGCTCTCTCCATTAATTATATGGTTGTAGATCTAATCATTTATAGCACATATTATATGGAACAGATTCTCTCTTTGTTAGTTCACATTATCATTATCTTCTCTAATTTGAATGCTTAATGCCCTTTTAGTTATCAATGATCTCCCCTTAATTGGTTGCTCTATCTCGACCTCATCTTTACTTAAATCAATATCTTCTAATTTAGGCATGTTAGCATATCCCTCTTCTTCACTTTCAAACACATACTCCGCATTTTGAATTATCATTATCTACCTATTCGGACATTAAGATGCAATGTGACCTCTTCTTGCACATTGAAAACATTTAATATCTTTACTCCTTGATTGTGAAGTGGATTTAGCCTTGCCTTTTTCTCTTGTGCTATTTTAGGCCTGGGTGTTCAAAACTTGTTGTTTAGAGCTTTATATTCCTTTTTACTCTACGGTTTACTCTAAGATGTATTTCTATTTCTTGCACTAGAAACACTTACACAGTTAGTACTCTTTTTTTAGGTTGTCTCTCAACTTTCATATCTGTGTACAACATATTCTAGCTCTATATAATGATGTAGCTCTACCAAATTAAGCAATTTTAATCTTAAAACCACAAAAAAACTGAGTCATTGTAGTTTTTTTATATTCTTCTATGTTTGCGTGTGCCATTACCACTTCCATCTCCTTATAGTATTCCTCCATAGTTTTATTTCCTTTGGTCAAATTCTTAGTATTTGGTAAGGCTTTCTATAATATGAACTGGGTCAAATCTCCTATGCATTATAGTTTTGTCTCCTTCTAAGTCTTAATTATTGGGTATCAGTTTCTCCTCTTAGACATAATTTGTTAATCCCACCAAATACCTACGTAATCACTAAACTCATAGGCTTTCAATTTAACTTTCTTCTCATTAGAAAAATTACAAGAATCAAACACGAACTAAACCTTTCAATCCTACTTTAGATATATATCTGGATCCATCTTCCTAACAAAGGCAAGTGTTTTCATTTTATATACCTATGTTGTTATCCACACTAGCCTCTACTCCCCTCTCATTCCCATATCCAACTCTTTCTCCAATATTTCTACCCATTCCTCCTTTGCCTCGAGCACATTTATTCCCTCTATAATTTCCAACTTCTTCAAAGGTGCTAAGCTAGTTGTCATCATCCTCAAAATCATAATGGTTTTCTAGATTCATGTGTCCTCTCCCTTGGGGTAAATTGAGAATTAAACTTTAAAGTCATTTCTAACTTTTCCCTAGTGTCTTTCATCTCCTTAAATATCTTATCAAATGTTGTTGTTGTGACTTTACTTCCTATGAGTTCATCTCTGACTCTTCACCTTCGAGAACCTCTTTATCCTTATTAGAAGATGATGAGTTTCTAAAATTGGATATGATTTAGAACTTACAGGAAAATATTAGTAGGAAATATTCTCTTCCTCAAGTGTTTGCTCTCTAAATCATTCGTAACTCACTTCATAATATCCTTACTCTAAAGGTTCTTTGTAGACTAAACTTTTCTTTTAAGAAGAATAAGATCTAATTTGTACCCTTTTAATTACCACTCCCATGAGGCAAATTGATGTCAGGAAAAAAACAATAAAATGTAATAAAGAAGCCAAAGAAAACAAGGTCAGCAAATTTAATTTTTGTAGACTCTAGGAATCCCTAACAACTTTAACCATAACAAATAGAATTTATTAATGTGTCCTATCAAAGGAAGATTATAATTAATATGTTCTGTTAAGAAATAAAGTAACTTACATGTTATATTAAGAAAATAAATGTAATTGACATGTTAATCAAGAAAAGGAATGTAACATATTATATTAAGAAAAGGAATTTGATTAATGTGTTCTATCAAGAAGTGGAATGAAATTGACATGTTAATCAAGAGAAGTAACTGTAATTGAAATGTTCTATTAAGAAAAGAAATGAAAATGACATGTTCTATCAGGAAAAGGAATGGAATTGATGTGTTAATCAAGAAAAGAAATGCAATTGATGTGTGCATAAAGAATAACATAGGTTTGAATGAGTTTAAACAAGTTTAGATGTTCTTTTATAGAGTCCTTCTTTTCTGCCTAAATTGACTTGCCAAATCTTGTACTATCAAGAATTCTAATCAAATATGTTTCTTTTCTATCTCTTTTATCTTCTTTTTTTTTTCTTTTTCAGAATTTTTTTACTTTTGAACCATAAGAAAATTAAAGAAAGCTAAAATTAAGAAATGGAGTGAGAATTGTAGGATTCAAAAGGTTCAACAAGAATTCAAATGATTAGGCCAAACTCAATTCTGTAAATGCACACAAGAATCAACTAAGATCAAGAAGATCAAGATTGGATCTATCCAACAAAAGAACTAAAAGAAACGAATAGAAAACACATGAAAGAGATTGAATAATCAAAATAAGAAAGGGAAACTTAAATATTTAAGAAAATAGATTCAAAATTCCAATAAAGAATTAAGAAAACTCAAAAACTTAAAAGGGACACGAAATTGAATAGAAATAAAAGGGCATGAGTTAATTCAAACCTTCAATAGAAGATGACTCTTATTCCAAAAACTGATAAGCTCTTCACCTCAGATTGGATAAAGCACAAATCATGAATCCAATATCCAAGGATCATTTAATATTGTTCAAAAATTGAAATGATGTCTCAGAAGATATTTTTACCACACCCACATAATTTAAGAAGGGTTAGAGGTCATAAGGAATGGGTTTGATCTTCACAAGTACTTTCTTGAATGAAAACCGATAATTTAAAGAACACCACAAAAGAATTTCCTCTAAAATAATGCTAAAGAACTCTTTATATGTTCGCTAAATATGAAAATCAATTAAATCTGTCTAAATAACATGAAATAAAGTATTTTCATACAAACCCTAATGATGTAGTTGAATTCCATAAGTATAGTAATTGGGTTTTGGCCCATCATATTCTAAAAGAACAACTTCCTAATCAATAAGCTTAAACCAAGCTGATGAGGCCTAAAAATAAACTTATCATATGACTATGCTTATCTAAGACTCGAATCCACTTATTTATGTCCTAGATGGCATAATAATTAAAATATAAAGCCCAAATATTTAGTCTAAAGATGCTTAAAACAATCTAATTGCAACAAATGAGTTGTTTTAAGTTGTGTAACAGGTTCATCCTTCTTTAATAGGTCCAACATATTGCTCCAATTCTTGAATAATCATTATAAACTTAATTGACATGTCTCCAAGTGTTTTAGCTTCTTCTCTTGCATATAGATCCACCCCCAAATTGTTGACCACAATTTTATCATTAATCCTCCAAGATTCTTTAATAGATCTTTTGCCCTAATATCACTATGTTGAGCTCGTTTAAGTGTTTATCGTTACTGCAAAGGTCTCCAACATGTCTCACTCCTTCTGAGTTGCCTAAAACCACTTGCAATGCTTGATCTTCATTACTCTACCTCAATTTAACACCTGAGTGTATTTCCATCCACCCTTGTTGGTTAGTTCTCTTATCTAGCTTGGTAAAACAAGATGACCTTAAACCATTCCCAAGTTAATAAATGGAACACAAAATTAATGATGATCTCACCCCTTCTTTTTTTCATCACATATTAAGGTGCATGCCATTTGCTAATAAAGCAAGGGAGAAATCAACCTCAATGGGCTGAGACCTTTAAATTCCAAACATAATTGCATTATATTCGATATTATAACATCAACCATGGACACAATGTAACTTTCTCTCATTTCGGTAATGCCTTAAAATTCATTACAGAGGTAATGATGCCTTATTAATTTCATTTTAGTACTTTCAGTCATTTATTTGGACCTTTAAAAACTCTTCCAAACTTGTCCTTTGCTACTAATATTTAGATGGTAAATCTTGTAAATATGTTCTTGTATGCTAGCAATAACTACCTTTGATTGGGTTTTTTAAAAACAAATTAAATAATGTATCAATGACTCATATGATGGCATAATGTAGTGATATTAATGACCATGGTATGACATTAAACTAACTAATATGTGTCCTACTAATTGATTTTTGTAGTTCAGTTGACTACAGTACTAAATTAGATGTTGTCTTGTAACAAGGAAACAAACTACCTACTTGGAAATCTATATTGACATGTATCAAAATTATGCCAAGATAAAGGGGTTTGCAATTGTGAAACGTGGGGTTAAGAAGGCCGATGTGGACATTTTAAGAGCAAGATATTTATGTTTCATTGGAGATAATCTTAGTAAGTCACAATCATTAAATGGAATAAGACCTTGCTATCAAGAAAAATTAGTTGCAATGGTCAGTTGTGGTGCTATTTAATTGACGGTTTTTAAAAAATTATCAAAGTTCAAGATGACTAAAACTACCAATTGAATTTCAATAATGCCAGGCTCACTAGGCAACATTGTGTTATTAATGCCTAAGTGTGTAGGAAACTATAATTCAATAATAGATGTGGGATTAGGCTAAATACAAATGTTTGTTCATTAGTTGTTGATGCAGGGGGCTATGACAATCTTTCATGTTTGAGAAAAGACTACTTGAATCACTTAGACAGGTTTAGGTGATAGAGATTAGAAGGAGGTGATGCATAAGTAGTTTATAAAATGTTCATAAGAATGAAGGAAAAAGACAATTAATTTTTCTATGCCCTAGATTGTGATAAATGAGGTTAGTTAAGAAATGTATTTTAAGTAGATATAAGAAGTCAAGTAGCTTATATGGAGTCATGTTACCTTTGGTACAATATATCTTGTTAACAAGTATCAAATGCCTTTTGCTCCTTCTATCAGTGTAAATCACCATGCACATCTATGTTGCTTAGTTGTGCATTAGTATTTAATAAGACAATGGAAACTTTTATTGACTATTTTGAACATGAATGGCTTGTACAAAGGGTGTGACACCTAATGCCATTATATAAGATGAATCTGAACGTCTTGGTAATGCAAAAAAGATGTTATTCCCAGTGCCAAACGTAGGTTGTGTCTGTGGAACATACTTAAAAATTTTCTTGAGAAGTTTGATGCATACATGCATACAAGAAATTTAAAAGTTATTTTACAGGGGTTGTTTATAATACGAGAAAAAAGGAGGAGTTTGATATAAAATGGAACAAAACATTTGAGGAGTTCAATGTTAGTGAAACTGCATATATGGGTTCTTTTTTTTAGTAGTGCATAAAATTGGCCCCTTTATGTGTAAAGGATACATTTTAAGTAGTCATGGAAACAACATAAATAAGTGAAAGGATTAATGCCTTCTTCAATGGGTATGTACACATAAGGAACACATTGGCATAATTTACTAAACAATATGAGAAAGTTATTAGGGATAAGATTGAATGGGAACTACAAATAGATTATTTGTCTTTGACAACTTTTATTACCTTAATAATGCATATTGTTATTAAAAATTTATTTCAGAAAAAAAAACACAAATACAATACTCTAGCTTATCCAAAATTAGCTCATCAATTCCATATATTGCAATGTTATCAAATCAAACATTGAAGGCCGTTGAAGTGGGTGAAGGGGCAACATTATGAATGGGTATATGGTCATAACATGGTAAACATGTTCACTAGAAATAGTGCCAATTAAATTCTAAAAAGTATTATGTTACGATGGTGGTTCAAGGTTATAATTAGATATCATTTCAAAATTAAGGTTGAAGACATTCTAAAAGATGATGATGTTTCTATTATTAGGATGAGAAAGTTGAAATTTGCATTATATTAAACAATTGATTATGCTATAATATTGACATGAAGTAAGAGTAATTTCAAGATTTGTTACACTAAGTGTACACCACAATTACAAGTGGCCTCAAACAACATTTAAGGAATTTTAAACATATTTTGCCTTCAGTTTCAATGACTATCAGGTTTATGATCCACCTGTCTCTAAGTGATAGAGGAGGTCTTCAAACAGGATATTCAAATCTTGAGTGAAAGGGTTTTAATGACATAGGTGAAAGAGATCACATATACTTATTTGAATTAATGGATGTATGTGGTGTTTTAAATGTTATCCACTAATACATTTTTATATACGATTATAATAAAAAAAGCTCATCCATCTTAAATATGTGCATATATTAATTTTCTTAGGTGATATGACAAATGGAAGCCCCAGACTTTCACAATAGCACCATAATCCTATAAAGTTAATGGATATTGCCACTACAAATGTTAATGTTATCGAGACATCCATTCAACTACACTTCTCAACTATGCCTATGGAACCCAGCATTTTTTGGCCTTTACAAATTCTAATCTTATATTTAGATACATGTCAATATTGTAGGTCATCAAATAATACTGATACCAATACACTTAACTCTATATAACCATGTCTATGCATAGTGGGAATTTTTGTGTGGGTATGTTATCCGTCCTTCAAGTATCCACTATCCTACCCACAAGGTTTAGATATGAAATGGAATCCAAGAAATCTGCAAGTGCTCATCTGCAAATGTGTTTCAGTGACTAACTATTATATGTTCTTTATTATTATGTTATCTCTATCTAATTAAATGTCCAATGTTTTCTACTATCTACTATTATAGTGTATATGAAATATTGGCTTTGTTAGCTTATACACCACATGTTGATTCAATTTATTCAATTAATGGGTTTTGGAAAATAATTGACTGCTATGTTTCTAGTTGACTTATATTTTGCAACAAGTTGATTGTGTGTGATATCTACATATTTATCTAATAATAGTAGCAAACTATCCATATTTCTTCCACAGTGATTACTTCAACCTGTTCAATTGCCATTGTCATGGAAAGCAGTAATCGTATTTGTTTTTAGACAATGTACATTGTGTAGACAGTTATCATGTTTATGGGTAATGCATGTTCCGTACAAGGTAAATATGTAATGCTCCCAAAAATTTAACCATAAAATGAATATAACAAGTCCAATCACAGTCTCGTACACCTCTATAGTAAAGTCTAAAACATAAATTTAATTTATACAATATAAAGTAATACTTAAGCTGTCCAAACCACAAACAATTTGCCCCAAAATAATATCCAAAACTCTCAACAGAACAAATGAAATAACATAATCATCTCGCCACTAGCCTACCTACTCTTGGTGAAATAACTCAAACAAGCTGGATCCTCGAATCTCAATCAATTTCCGGAAAATAGTCCACGGGCAAGGGGTAAGTTGATAACTCAATAAGGATTCCATATTTACCCTCATACCATTATAATAATCATATAAGATCTTCGTATACAGATATAAGTGTATATATAAACATATTCAAGCATAACAACATAATCATAGTAACCATCTATACAATGATGCAAATTCATGATATCTCAAGATATAATTTCATTTACTAATTCTAACAAATTCTAATTTTTTCCATTTATTAAGGCTTTGTTAAACATAGTAGGTTATTTTCAATGGGCCACTAGCTCATATCATCATAATCTCAATCTCAGTGGATAAATCG
>JAOXYD010005122.1:0-15470 GCA_028565735.1 Pinacopodium congolense | reverse complement strand
ATAATAAATATTTGATAACTAATTCCAATGCATTTAAATGTTTGATTATGTTCTACAATTGTAATTTATAAAAGTTAAATGTTAAAATTTTAATAATATAGTTACTTTTAGTTTTATGTAGCATTTGGTGTGTAAGTTTTAAATCTATTTTAACTACTATTATATCTCACAACTCTAGGCAAGTGCACATGCCATTTTTAAAGTATATTAGTGATTTGATTGTCGTTCTTATAAGGATTTTAATAACTAATAGTCTAAACTTTCGAATTGTTATTTGACCTAAAAAACAATTGATTTTCAAATTTAAACAATGAAACTAAAACTAAGTCATTAAACTAAATAACAAAGTAGATCAACCAAAGTTATATCAAGACAAATAAGAACTCAATTGGATAAAGTTATCTAAATTTAGAATTCTCTCATACTTTTCTTGTATTAAGACAATTTACCTATTCAAGATAAATTGTTTTTTAATAGAAAAATCTACTTATACCTCAAACATAAATATTTTTCTAGAAAATAAATGTCTTGAATTAAATGAAATGGTCATTCCCATATAATCAAATCCTTAAAAGTCTTCTTAATTAGATGAAAAACACACTTACTTCACAATTGAAATGAATAAAATAAAAAAGCACTCAAGAAATAAAGGGAAAAAAACTAATAGATGATATCCCTTTGATCTTCAAAACTTCTAACCTTTTGTTCACTAATTCAGTCTCCTCAATATGTTGAAGCACCACTCAACAAATGTCCCTCATTCTTTTCACGATGTTCTAATTGTCAGCAAAGAACTCAATAAACTATAAAGAAGAACCCCCTCTTTATATATCTCTTTACTTTTCATGCCATGGTGGCTATTAAGGTTTTTAAAACCCTAATTTGAGGGTTTCTAATGTGTTTATTGTAGTTGTCCTTCAAATATCCTTTAATCTTCAGGTTTTTGAAGAGCAAAATGATACTTTCATGAAGGGTAAACGATGCCATTAAGTAGTACCATTTAGGTCCTGTCTTTTTTCATGAGATAATGACACTTTTTGAAAAGTTAAATAATGCCTTAACAAGTCACTGATTGTCTTTTGAATTTTCTGGTAAGTAAAATGACAATTCTAACATAAAGAAGATTGTTGTTGTGATGAACCCTTGTTTTGATTTTATCATCTTTAAGCAAATTAAAGAGAGGATTGAATCTAAACATCAAGGAATTGAAGATTAACATTAGTTCAAACAAGAATGGATTACGAGAATGAGCTTCTCAATGATTATTTCTTTTATGATTGTTAGTATGTATTAAAGTTTGTTTAGGAACTAATTTTCTTATACATTCTACGTGTTTAAGAACCATAAAATGCAGTGTGAATTGTTCTTGACTTTGATTCAATATTGAATTCCCAAAATTTTTTCTTGGATTTATTCACAAGGTTGATGAAATTGGTTTTGATTTCTATGAAAATATAAGTGTCAATTCCGAATATTTGATTTTATGTATTTAGATCAAGAGATAAACTATATGAATAGATCAATCCATAAGTAAGAAGTCTTGGCTGGAATTTTAGAAATAGACTTATATAAGATTTTCGAATTAGGTGCAAATTTACTCAAAATAATAGGTTCTATATATCATATTAATTCTTCCAATTGATATTTTGATTAAAGAGCACTTCCAGTTCATCTATCAAAATGGAAAAAAAATTGTATAACTTGAGAGAGAGTATGATTCAATTCAGGGAATCTACAGTCTAAATAAATTCTAAAATCTATTGAATTGAAGTTGAATAATGAACATGAACATATCTTAAGGGGATTAACCATATAAGTTCTAGATTTTTTAATTGTTTATTAAATCTATTAAATTTACTTTGAATCCTTAATTAGTAGTTAGTTTAATTTTAGTTAATCAATTAATCAATCTTCAATTTGAATAGATTAGATAATGAAGAGATAAGCAATACTAATCATATAATACAGGCATCACAGGATCAACAACCCAAACTTTTAATAAGTTATACTATGATATGATAAGTATACTTACCTATTTGTAATCCTAGTATTTTTATTTGAGATTTGGATTTTTTTTATTAAAGCTTTATGAGTGTAGACCATACATCAAGTTTTTAGCATTGTTATTGGGGATTGTTTTTACATATTTGGAAATTTTGATCTTTTTTAAAATAAAGGTTTTTACTTTTATTTTTATTTTCATTTTATTTTTTTCACTTTTATTTTTCTGTATTTTTAGTTGTTTAAGAACTCTTCCCCTTTTGATCTCTTATTTTGGTCTTTTAAATTTTCAGGCTAGGTACATCATTGCATGACAAAAAGTCAATCCATGGATTTACTTACACTTGATCCTAAAATTGGAAGAACTTTACGTAGATTTTTTAGACAGAAGAATTCTGCTAATTTTGAGAAGCTTAAGAATCAACTAACCAAGTTAGAAGTAATAATGGGTAGAGAACTTAGACTGTAAGCTCAACTTATTATATAAGATTTATCGCGACCTTCATTACAAGGAACCAAATTGAACATACATACCGAGAGTGGAGGGTAGAGCAAAATCATGGTTGAAATCCTCTAGGTTCCGTAACCACATGGAACTAACTTGTTGAAAAAGTAGAGCAAAATCATGGTTGAAATCCTCTAGGTTCCATAACCTCATGGAACTAACTTGTTTAAAAATTCTTAACAAGGTACTTCTTCCTTTTAGAGTTACAAGATTGCGGAACAACATTATTTCCTTCTTATAATGGGATGAAGAGACTTTATATGACACATGGGAGAGATGAAAGAGATGTTAAGGAAGTGCCCATATCATGACTTCGATTTAGGAATGTCGATGTAAACTTTTTATGACGGTTTGAGTTTTACAATAAAACAACCATAAGCTTTAAAACAATTGAGCAGTTGTAGGAGCTAATTGAAAACATTGTCATAAATACTTGTTAGTGTCAAAATTGACGGGAAAAATCCAAATCTACAAGTGTATAAAATGTTGATACAGTTGCCTCTTTAGAAGCAAAATTGGATGTTTTGATTAGGAGAATTAAAAAAATGATTGTGGACTCAACATTTTCTCAAGTTATGTGTTACAATATGTGCGGAGCAAGACACCAAAACCATGAGTTCCAAGCATGTAGCATTGGAGGATAAGTGGAACAAGTGAATTTCATATGCAACAGGCTTAATGAAAAAAACCCCTACATGGCCATATACAATCTAGAGTAAAGATAGCTTTCAAATACACCATGCATGTAGGAGATGATAACAAAATTTATTATTGCAATTGAGGCTTGTTTTCAGAAGGTTAAGGCATCCATGTATAGCTTGAAAGTTCAAATAGGAGAGTTGGTTAAGCATGATTCTAAAGAAAAGTATAGTGTACCTTTAGTCAATTCTAAACCAAATTTAAGAGCACAGTAAAAACCATAACTTATGAGCTAACTAGAAATGAAAAAGCAAAATAAAAAGAAGAAGTAGCAGTTTAAAGGGGGAAAGTTGAAGAGGGAAGAACGAAGAAAAGGATGGTTAAAAGAGAGTTGGAATTATTGTGGAATCAATTTAAAGAGTAAGAAAATCGTGATAATGAGTTCCACACAAAATTTCAAGGCAAAAGGATGAGTGACAAGAAATAGCAAAAAGAATAACAAGAGTTGAAAGTTAGAAATGTTGGAGGAATCATAAGAAGAATCACACCTGTGATTCATCTAACTTTGGCCATGATTTTATGTTAAAAACAATCATGATGGCTATGATCAAACTGTGAACTTGGCCATGATTGGTGGACCTCCCTTGGCGTATTTAAGTATTTTTAATGTTTTTCCTTATTATTTTAGGTTCCTTCAAGCCCTAGAATCACCACCAAGACCCAAGCCATCTTAACAAGGATTTGAGCAAGATTGAAGGATGAGTTGGATCAAAAAATCAAGAAACTAGAGATCAAGATTGGAATTCATAACAAGAATAATAAAAGAGTCAAGAGATTCAAGAAACTTTACTATGAATTTCTTCATCCTTACTCTTCATTAATTAATGTTGCTTTTTTATTTATGTTTATAATTAAATTTTCTTATAGGAATTAGGTTGTTATGAATCTTAGGATTAGCATTTCATTGTTTTCTTAATTTAACATTGAATTTCAAAATTTTTATTAGATTTATTTATAGAGTTAATGATATTGGTTTTGAATATTATGCTAATGTAAACTTCAATTCTAATTATGTGATTACATATGTTTAGTTTGAGAAGCTGAATGCATGAATGAGATTAATCAATAATGCATTTTACATGGCGACATAGAGATAGGCTTACATAAGATGTCTGGATTAGGTGTGAATTTAGTTGAAATAATAGTTTTATAAAACAAATTAATGCATTTAGTTGATAAGCTGAGATAGAGAGAACTTTCATATAATTTAGCATATTAAATACAAATGCATAACTCGAGAGAAAGTGTAACTTACAATAAGGAACCTATGGTCTGATAAAATCTAAAAAAACATGTTTAATCAAAGATGAATGATAAATACGCATACATCTTAAGGGGATAAGCTATCTGGATCCTAACTTCAGTATTGCTTGTTAATTATTATGAGTTTGTCATAGGGTTTATCTTTCATTATTTTTTAATTAATCAATAATAAATCATTATTTTTTTAATAAGTTAATCAATAATCAATCATTGAGTAGGTTAAATAGTAAGGATAGGAATTCTTTAGTAATCACAGTTGTCATAGATCGACAATCCAGGCTCACATTAGCTATACTATGTAGCAATTAGTGCACTTGCCTTATTACATGTGAATATTGTTTATTTATGATTAATAAATATTGTATTTAAAACTTAGGTACATTCAGTACGCATCAAGGGTAATTGCATGGAAAATATCAAATAAAAAGGGAATGAATCCTTATTTTTTCACCTACAAAATCTTATTGGAGGTTGATTACAGGACTGAGGTGTAACCTTAATGAAGACTTAATCTCAATATAAAGGAATTGGTAAAAGAGGAGGTAATTAAACTAATAGATGCCAGAATTATAAACTCTATTTTGACAATTCATAGATGACTCTTATGTAGGTGGTGTCGAAGAAAGAAGGGATGAGGGTTGTAACAAATAAGAATAATGAACTCATCCCTATGCATATTGTCACAAGTTGGAGAATGTACATAGATTATCGCAAGTTAAATGATGTGAATGCAAGGATGACTTCCATTGCCATTCATTGATCAAATGCTAGAACAATTTTTTGGGCACATGTACTATAGATGGATTTTTGGACTACTTTCAAATTCTTATAGTCTTGGAGGATCAAAAGAAGAAAACCTTTAAATGTCCATATTATATGTTTGCATATAGGAGAATTCCTTTCTTAGTTTTGTAATTCTTTAGAAACTTTTCAAAGATGCATGTTGGCAATATTTGATGACATAGTTAAAGACATCATGGTGGTATTTATGAATGATTTTTTTTAGTTTTTGGTGATTCTTTTGATATGTATCTCAATAATGTAGAGAAAGTGCTTAAGAGATATGAGGAAACAAATCTTGTGCTTAATTAGGAATGTGTCATTTTATGGAAAAAGGAGGGATAGTGTTAGGTCACAAGATTTCAATTAAAGGTGTTGAAGTGGATAAAGCTAAAATTAAGACTATGGATAAATTATCTCCATTAACATTGGTACAAACAAGCAAGAGTTTTCATGGGCATGATGGATTTTATAGGAGATTTATTAAAGACGTTTTTAAGATAACTAGGCTCATTGCCAAGTTGTTAGAAAAAAGATATGGTATTTAATTTTGTTAATAAAGTCTTATATGCATGTAACGATTTAAAGGAAAATTTGACTAACTTCTCAATCACAATAGCAATAGATTGGGTTTTATCTTTTGAATTTATATACGATGTTACTATACGAGAAAAGCATTGATCGATGCATAAGAAAACTACAGTACTATAAAAAAAAAGCAGCTACTTACCATTATTTTTATGTTTGATAAATTTGGATCATATCTTGTGATGACCAAAGCAATTGTTTATATAGATCATTTAACACCAAGGTATTTATTAACTAAGAATGATATTGAACTAAGATTAATAAAATGGGTACTATTGTTATAGGAGTTTTATTTAGAAATTAGAAACAAGAAGGAAGTAGAGAACCTGGCTATAGACCATCTTTCTTGTCTTTAAAATCATAACTTGGCAAAGGTAGTAAGGAGGGCATCAATGATACATTCCCTAATGAGCATCTTTATATGATCATCATTAGGTATGTTGAAATACCTTAAGTTCCTGACTATGAAGGACAAATCCTACCAAAGGGAATGAATTATCAACAGAAGAAGAAATTATTCTCTTAGTTAAAACATTACCTAAGACAGTGTTTGTACTTATTTCGTATAAGTGTAAACTATATAATCAAAAGCTATTTAGCCCATCCAAAACCAAAGGAGATCTTGAAGCATTATCATTATGGACTAGTAAAAGGACACTATCACATAAATAGGACATCTAATAAAGTCTTGGAATTAGGTTTTTATTCACCTAAATTACTTAAAGATGCAAAAATATATATGGTTAAATATGATAGTTTCCAGCAATCAGGTAAACTCTCTCATAAAGATGAGATGACCCAAACTAGTATTAATGTGTATGAAATATTTGATGTGTGCAAAATTGATGTGATGGGTTCATTTCTACTAACCTTTGGTAATAAATATATCATATTAGTTGTGGATTACATCTCTAAATGGGTATAAGCTCAAGCTTTACCTCCTAACGATATTGGGGTAGATGTCAAGTTCTTTAAAAAACTATTTAGATGATTTGGAGTACCTAGAACCATTATACGTGATAGGGGTACTCAATTTTGCAATCAATAATTTGAAATTTTTCTTAAACGATTCAATGTAACATATAGAATAGCTATCCTATATCATCCCCAAACTAATGGATAAGTATAGGTCACAAATTAAGAACTAAAAAGGTTCTAAAGAAAACAATAGAGCCTTATGAAGGACTAGTCTACAAAACCAGATAATGCTCTCTAGGTTATTACAATGTTCTACAAAATACCAATTGGCACCATACTATATAAGATAGTTTATTAAAAATCTTGTCACCTACTGATAGAGTTTAAACACAAAGAATATGATGCTATCAAACTCATCAATTATAACTTAGAACATGTAGATCATAAGCATCTCCTATAATTGAATGAACTTAATGATTGGCACTATAAAATGCCTAAGAACTCTAGGCTTTACGAGGAAAAGGTAAAGAGGTGGCATGATCAAAACATTAAAAATATCAAGGAGCTTAAATCAAGGGATTAAGTTCTTCTCTTCAAATCTTTACTTTAGTTGTGTCCATACAAGCTTAAGTCTTGCTGATCTGGACCTTTTATTATTAACAAGGTTTTCCCTTATGGTTTTATAACTATTTTTGCACCCAAAGAAGGGAACATTTATGGTTAATGGGAATCTGCTTAGGTTGTACCTAGGTGGAATTTTCAATGCTAAAGTGAGTGAGGATTTTACACTCCACATTTTGGACGAAATGTAGACTCCAATAAGGTTGTCGGGCTAATGACATTAAAAAAACACTTGTTAGGAGAAAACTCAATGTCTTTTTGTTTTGTATGATTTTATATGTTATTTTATTTTTTTATGTTATTTCATCAATCTTCATCAAGTCATTTTTCAAGCTTGTATTTAACAATATTATTTAGGTAATGGAAAAAAGCTTTGATTTTCTTCTCTTTATAACATTTAATTTACATGGAATGGAAAACCACACTCTCCCAACCATGCCTACCTTTGAACTTAATCATTTAGGAGAGTACTATTCTATTTTCCTTTCATACTTACTATGCTTTATTTTGTTTTTAACCCTCAATTTAAGGACAATTTATATGTGGCAAGGAGGTAGGAAAGATGAACGTGTCATATTATTTATCATACACACTCAAATTGTTAGGGGTCCAATGGTGATTATTTGAAGATTTCATCTTGGGATGATTTTGATTATTAGTTTATTTTTAATTACACTATTATAATGCAATTTATATTTTTAATTTAATGAACATTTATTAACTTTAGATTGATCTCTAACTCCTAAATTTTCTTTTTCTTTTGATTTTTAAATAATTACATATGTTTAGTGACCCTTTTTGTTCAATATTAGGCTTCTAAAGACCTTTCATATGTGATGTTATTTAAATTTGAAATTGGGCGTATGGTTTAATACTAAAAATTGAAAATAATGTGTGTTTAATTAAATAAGTGAGTAATTTTTTTTCATTTCTCTGGAATATTTGGTAGTTCCCATTTGATAAATATTATAGGCATCTCTTCATGGATATAATTTTAGGTTTGATGGATACTTCCATGTTAATTTCATGGATAATTGGTCTAAAATTTGAATAAGATGTTGTTTATGACGATTTCAATGAATATATTTGTTTTTGTAGGTCTTTGGTGAGAAATTTAACGCATGTTTGGAGTTAGATGGGTTGTTGAATCAAAAGGAGGAGTAAGAGTAGGAAGTTAGCGAGTTCTACTGATAGGAATCAATTTGGTTAAGTTTTTATATATTATTTCATGTGAATTCATTCTCGTTTTTTATACGAGGGCCCTTAAATTGTGTTAAATTGTAATGACTGGAAGATTCAAACTCTTAGCACAAGTTATGAAACAAGATTGCAAGCTTTTGATGGATTTAGACTAAAAATTGATTGGAAGTCTACTATCCAGGGCCATATAAAGTGGGCTAGAGGTCAGTAGGCTGAGAAAATCCTCCAACCCACTGTATTCCTGTAATTTTAAGACCAATACGATGTGTTCCTAGACCGTCTTATTAGGCTTTGTTAGCGAAGAAAATAAGGGACATTCTGTCTTTTCACCTAAAAACCTTACCGTAATAAGAAAGGGGTATAAAAGAGGAAAATAGAGGAGAGGAATACAGAACACCAACATATCCCTATTGATCTCCCTTTATTCTTAGTCATTCTTTTAGGATTTTTAGGTTAGAATTTGATTTTTCTAGGTTGCTAATTTGTTACATTGATGTTTCTAGTTTGTTTGGCATCTTATTAACAGTTGATAGGTGATTTTATATATTATTATCATATTTATCCATTCTTGAGTGTTTAGGTGAAGTGTTTTAAGGGTTTTGAGTTTGATATTTCAAGAACAATGTATGAATGTTGATTTTAATTCAATTGCTAGCTTTGATTTCCAGTTTCTGCATGAACTTCAGTTGTTCAAGCTTCTGTTATGGGTTATATTGGGTCTGATTTCTATTAGTTTTAGTCATTAATTGGATTATTTACTTTTTCTATTTTAGTTCTTAATAGTTTTGATTGGGTTTTGATTTGGAGATGAATCTTTACAAAATTTCAAATTGTGTAGTGCTTTAAATTCAGTTTGGTTTTGTTCTTAAGGTGCTAGAATTTATATTTCTTAGTTAATTTGTTTGAGAGTTATGGATTGGTTATTAATATGTTAGTGGCTAGTATGATTAGTTTATGTATGAATTAGGGAAAGTATTGAATTGTGGTATCTTTGATTATTGTTAATCTTTTAGCTTTGATTTTCTTAATTTAGATATGGATTTTGATTATTTAATGCTTTTTGGATCATTACAAACATGTGATGCTAGTTCTCTTAGGGGTTTGGAGATATTAGAAGGATGAAGGGATGAAAAATTGTGAGAATGGAATTGAATTTGTCTTGAATTGATGCTTTTAAGTCTAAGTTGGTTTGGTATTTAGGTTAAATATCAAGAATTAGGAGTTTCTTCTAGGTTTGATCATCGTATAGTTAAATTCCTAATCCAAAAGTTAGGGTTGAGTGTGTGATACATAATAGTCCATAGTGATTCATGGAAGCAATAATAGGTTAGTTGAATTTATTAGCATACTTAATCAACTAATTTAGGATCTCATACCTTTATGTACATCTTCTGAGCTTATAAGTAGATGACCTGAGTTAGTCGTTTCTTAGTACCTAATGTATCTTCATTATTAAACAGAGAGACTATTCTAGATTATAGTGGAGACAGAGGCATTTTTAGAAGCTTGAGATGAACTAAGGGTTTAAGAGCTTATTCGAGCCCATAAGCTAACCCCGTGACTAGAGTACCTCTGATTCATATTCAAGGATCAATGATCATGCTAAAATCTCAAAGACGTCTCTAACCCTTTTCTTTACTATTGTTATTAACCTTTTCTAAATTTCCCTTGTGTTTGTCTTTCTATTTACATTCATCACATCTTGATTTATTTTGCTTTCATCACTTCAGGATGTTTTCGTTTTTTTTTCTTATAACATTGGAAATAACATTTGCATCTTAACTTTATGTGGTTCAACCTTAGCTCACCATTTTCAGCATAGTTTAGAAGTTAGGAATTTATTATTTGGTAGTTGGCAACAAACAATCAAATTTTTCGCACCATTGCATGGAGTTGGCATGTGTTATTTGTTATTTCCTATGTTACTTTTATTTTTGTTTTTGCCAATATTTATTGTTCTTCCATTAGTTTTGCATGTCATATAGTTCCTCCAAATATATTTGTTTATAGATATTTGCTAAGAAAAATTGAGGTTCATTACTTTCTCTACTCAACCCTTTTTCTTTTTCTCTTAATGCAGGTCGCACCAGACTTCGTTAGAGGGAGCAAGGAGTCCATACACATCTTCTTAAGAATAGTAGTTCCTTATCCTTTGAATAAGAGGTTAACGGGAGTTTAGAAGAAGCAAAAGAGATCATGGAACATCATCAACACACCTTAAAGGAGCTTATAGCTCCTTCTTTAAATCTTAATTTGCTTTTTTATTCATGACATCAGCTCACTAAGATCGGGTTACATCACTGACCCCAACAAATTCCTAAAGGAGTTTCACATCGCATGTTTAGGAATGAAAGTAGCAGGGGTCACTGTTGAACAATTCAAGCTTAAGGTATTTCCCTTTGTACTAGTAGATGCAACCAAGGAATGGTTTTATGATTTACTCGTTAGCTCAGTCATCACATAGGAGCAAATGCAATAGGGATCTTAAAGAAGTACTTTCATGCTTCGAGAGCCACCACCATAAAAAAGGAGATATGTGGTCTCACACAAGATACAAGAGAATCATTACATGAGTATTTGGAGAACTTCAAGAAGCTCTACAATAGCTGTCCAAACCATCAGATAAGTGAGCAATTGTTAATTTAATATTCTTATGAAGGTTTGCTTTCTTCGGACAGGAATATGATCGATGCTTCGAACGGTGGATCCTTGGTGTATAGGACATTAGAGGATGCTAGGAACTTAATAGCAATAATGGAAGCAAATATCCAGTATTGGGTAAATTGCAACAACACCTCCTTTTCGATGAAGCAGGTTAAGGAGGTCTTCATTTCCAAATTGGAGTAGCAAGTCACAAATCTAACTTCATTAGTATAGCAAGTAGTGATAGGAAATAGGCCTACCAAAGTATATGGTACTTTTGCATTAACTGACTACCTCATAGATGCTTTCCCTTCTTTGCAGGATGAACAGCACGTCAATGTAGTTGAAGGATTCCAATTACAACAATAGAGGCATGAACCTTTTTTCCCACCCACAACTCGAGATGGAAGGATCATCCTAACTTCCTATATGGTAACTAAAACATCATCATGTTTATGACTCGTTGTGCCCTCCTGAATCTAACACCATACTAGTGCTTAATGATGAACCAAAATGACATTAGAATGGATTGTCTTTAGGCCTCTATCATAAAGGAACCTAAACAGTGCCTCAATCCATATAAATCAACGTTGTTATAGAGTGTCATTTATTCTACCAAAACTCATCCAATCTCACAACCAAAAGGGTGCCACTTGTTGATACTAACAATGCCATTTTGACCTACCAATTACCTTTTGTTTCCCAACACTCCACACTCGAGAATGAGATAAACTAACCACAACATCCTTCCATTTTCCTTGGGACCCTACAACACTTAAGTGCCACACATAAAAAGGAAAGAAATACATAATTTTGAAAAACCAAAAAGATAAAAAAAATTAAAAAATAGGAAAGGGTAGTAACCATTGTGATGCCTCCTAACAAATGCTTATTTAACCTTATTGAGCTAGTATGCATGTTTAACAACTTGGTAAACACTTCCGCAATTAGTTATTAAAATTGATAAAGTGAGCGCGAGAATTGAGTGAGTAGTGCCTTGGTATTCCTTTTAGGGGGTATTAGGGCGTTACAGAAAATGCCCTTATGATGATTTAGAAACTCAAATACATGCCTCAGAAATGTTCTCCAATAAACAGTAACTCAAAATACACTCTAAAACTCGAATTACAAATGTTTGAAGCTTAAACTATCTAAGAAAATGCAAAAGAGAAGCAAGAGCTTCTCTATCTAAGGATTGATTTGAAGTCCCCCAATTTCATGCTTGTTTTCTGTGTTTTCTTGGTTGTATGCAGACACCCTGGACCTCTAACATGTGCTAGAAGACAATAGAATTAATTAGGGACACGCCAAAGTTGAAATATTTAATATTTGGAGCTGAAATTGTTGACTCTGGCAACTAACGGCACCTTGCCTCTAAGTAACGGCACCCTGCTCGAGTTCTGTAGCCACTAATGGCCCCCTATTTTTCAACTAATGGCACCCTACTAGGGGGCCGTTTATGATCAGAACCAAGGGAGTTCTTTCATGTTTTTTGTCCAATCTTCATCATTAAGCTCCATTCTGCAAATTAAACATAATAAGACATTAATTTAGCAATTAAGCACTAAAATAGGGGTCATAATTTAACAGATTAGCCATTAAAACTATATCAATTTGACCCCTAACAATTTCCCCACACTTAAGCATTTGCTTGTCCTCAAGAAAATTAATTCATCATCAAGTTCATAATAAGATATAAAGATAGGAAAAACCATTCAAAATTTGAAACCGCAATTATTGAAAATGCTTTCTTGATCCTTTAAAAGAATTTTGACGCATGAAAATGTTATAAGATTGATAAATCATATCAATTCGAAAATACATATAATGCAATTCATTCTTTCTCAAGTGTTAACCTAAATCAAGAAATCAATTCCACATGTAAAAGGCAATTAACTAAGTTAATGTATCATCTTTTTGACATTTCAACATCCTTTTTAAAAATTAAAAGGAAATTGAATGAATCACTTGATTAATTAAATTCGCAAGAAGAATAATTGAGATGTCACTTCAATATTTTTATACGAAGGTGAATATTTTAACGTGAACAACCCCTGATTACTCAATTGTGTCACAATAACTCAACTGATTATTGTATCTCACTCATAATTCAAATATCATATACATGTATTTTATTCTATTCTTTTCTTTCTTTTTCTTTTTCTTTTTTTATATACACATACATAAGAGTCGAAATCAGAGGAGTAGTTCTGCTTACTTATTTAACTTATTAAGTAATTATTCTTATTATTATGTTTTTTCTTTTTGTGGTTAATTCTAGTTCTTTTTCTTCAAATGAGGTTAATGCCCTAAAAGACGTCATAAAATTACTCAGAGAGTTGCATTTTATATGTGGAATATCCTTCTATCAGTAGGTATCTACCTTCCAAATTATGAAATGAATTAAAGGCATTTAGTCATTAATAGCCAAAATGAATTAGATAACATTTCAAATTGCCAAAATAATTAAATTCAAATGAAAGTATGAACAATAAAAAGGATCATAATCAAAAAAATTTACCGCAATTTATAGACTATGATGAAATTGACGATAAATCAAATCACTATCAAACAAACTATGCTCAAGTGATAAACAGATAAATCCCTTCCCCACACTTAAATGAAACATTATCCTCAATGTTTAAATAAAGAATTGAAAAGCAAAAAGTAGGAGAGTAGGGAAAGAAATACACCCGTATGATATATTTTTGAAGAGCCATCGATGTATTCGAACACACGTGCATGAACTAAAAGTAGAAGAAAAAGGACACAGACAATAGCCAAAAGAAGCTCCACTCGTATAAATATGAAAGTCAGTACATCAAGGAGCAACATATAGTAACAAAAGCCATCAGATCTAATTGAAAAATAACAAAAACCTATACTGCGAAACGGAAACCTATACTACTGAACTAATCCAACTAAAACAAGACAAACAACTGAAAAAAACAAAATGAATAACCAAACAGACTAAAAAGCAGGGTCATCGGCATCCTTGGAACGATGATAGTCCTCGAAGCTCCGAACTTTGGCGGTCAACTCATCAACCTGATGCTAAAGACCATCAAACCGACGAGTCACCTCAGAACGAAACTCAGAGAGCTCAGGAAAAAGACAACCCTCCATGTTAATCTAGTACTGCATCATAACAACCTGAGGATCAGCTAAAGCAGGTGGATGTGGGACCGAATTGGTAGCAACCGAGGGTGGGCGAGGAGGAATAACACTGGGAGTGGCCTCAGATGAAGCCTCACCAATATCTGTATGAATGTTGGGCCGAGTAGCATCGTCAGGGATATGATGAAGGGAATGGACCCATGAAATCAATACCCCATACATAAAAAATTTCACACACTAAAATGTTATTAAGTGGCATTTCATGTCTCCGAGATATGTTACCAACCCTTTGACAATTGTCACAAGATTTAACAAATTGAAATGCGTCCTTGAATAGAGTTGGTCAATAGAAACCATATTCAAGAACCTTGTGTGCAGTCTTAGTGGGGCCAAAGTGTCCTCTAGTTTCCCTTAAATGACAATGGCTTAGAATTGAAGACACTTCTTCTATTGGAACACATCTACGAATAATACCATCAGCACAAATCTTGTATAGGAAAGGGTCATACCACAAACAATACTTTACTTCTGAAAAGAATTTCTTCTTTTGTTGATAAGAAAAATCAGGAGGGATCACATTACTAGCCAAGTAATTAACAATATCCACATACCAAGGTAAGGTGAGCATGGTTAGTAAGTGTTCATCAAGAAACACCTCCTTAATGTCTTAGTTCTCTCCTTTCTCCATTACTTCCTCATCCAACCGAGATAAGTGATCAGCTACAAATTTTTCTTTCCCTTTCTTATCTCGAATCTAAATATCAAACTCCTGTAATAAGAGAACCTAACGAATTAATCTTGGCTTTGCATCCAGCTTGTTCACCAAGTACTTTAACGCTGAGTGGTCCGTATACACAATTACCTTAGATAGCACTAAATAGGACCGAAACTTGTCAATTGCAAACACCACAGCTAACATCTCCTCCTCAGTAGTGGTGTAATTCCTTTGAGCATCGTTCAAAGTTCGAGTTGCATAATAGATAGAATGGAAAAGCTTTCCATGCCTTTGTCCAAGTGCTGCTCCAACTGAAAAGTCACTTGCATCACACATTAGCTCAAAAGGAAGAGACCAATCTGGTGATACCAAAATAGGTGCACTAGTAAGCTTCTCTTTCAACACCTTAAAAGAATGCAT
>JAOXYD010005111.1:0-15470 GCA_028565735.1 Pinacopodium congolense | reverse complement strand
AACACATAAATTTAACAATTAAACACTGAAATAGGGGTCATAATTCAACAAATTAACCATTAAAACTCTATCAATTTAACCCCTAATAGGAGCTTAACAAAACCTTTATTTTTCAAGTTCCTAAGGTCCTAAATGCTACTCATTTAAAGAATTATAGGCCTATATTATGTTGCATCACAATATACAAACTTATTTATAAGATTTTAGCTAATAGACTCAAGTTGGTATTGGATAATCTAGTTAACAATTCATAAGCAGCTTTTATTTAAGGCAAGCTTATTGGTGATAACATATTAATTACTTATGAGTTGTTTAGAGATCATGGGAAGAAAAAGCTAGTAATAAATTGTATTATTATAGTTTATCTTCATACATCCTATAATTATATTAGATGGGAGTTTATTAAAGAATTACTTTATGCTTTTGGGTTCCCAAAGATCTTTATTAAATGGTTGATGCCTTGAATAACTTCCACCTCTATTAGTTTCATTGTTAATGGTGATCCTACCCCTTCCTTAATAGCATTAAATAAGGGTATCCCATCTCATGTTATATATTCACTTTATGCATAGAAGTGTTGAATGAAATTTTAAGAAGTCAAATTGTTGCTATACCTTTCAAGTTTTATAGCAAGTGTAAGAAACTTGGTATAACCAATTTATCTTTTTTATATGACATGTTGATGTTCTGTAAAACTGATAAGGACTTTATCAAGTTGGTTACGGAATACCTTAAGTTGTTTAGTAGGTTTTTTGAACTTTATATCAACTTAGACAAGGGCTTCTTCCTTTTTTTTTAAGCTACCAAGGATATGAGTGATCAAGTTGCCCTCATCATTAGCTTGAAAAGGAGTTCCTTGTTGTTTAGATATTTAGGATTAACTATTATTTCAAGCCAAATTTTAGGGATTACTCAACCATCTTAGATAAGATCCAAGCAAAGATAGGTTGTAGGTGCAACAAGTTCCTCTTTATGGCCGGTAAAGCTTAGTTGGTAATTTCTACACTGAACAGTTTACACTTCTTTTGGATCACCCATCTCATTTTATCTAAGAAGCTACTCAAATTAATTAAGAGACTCATGAGAAAATTCTTATGGTTAGGTAAAATTCATTCTAAGGCCCTTGCCAAGGTGAAATGATAGGAGCTATGCTCTCCTAAGGCTGAAGGAGGTTTAGGGATTATCTCTCTAGTGTTGTCTTATTATGTAAGGTTGACCAAAAGAGTTTGAAAGTTGTTTAAGAACAGGTAGTCGTTATGGGTGAAGTGGGTACATTCATACTTCTTTAAAGATATACCATTTGGGGAGATTGATGATCATGCCAATGCCTCCTAGTCATTGTAGCAAATTTTTAGAAACAGAGGCAACATGAACAAAGCTATTCACCACAAAATTGGCAATAGAAACTCAACCTTTCTTTGCTTTGATACATCCAAAACTAGCCATATTCATCTTCTACCTTTCTTTTATAATTTAAGACATTCTTAACCTTCTAGTGCTCGAGTTTTTGCTATGATATCCAATGGCTAATAGAGCTAGAATATGAGATTATCTCCAATGGTACAGCATCTACTTTCGGATTAGTTCCCTAACTAGCTACAAGATGACATTATTTGGTAATCTCTTAATTCTTCAAGGGTTTACTCGAACAAAACATGACTATTTAGAAATAAGTTACATAAGGTGTACTAATTTAGTTTGATATGGTTTAAGCAACAACTCCCCAAGGATAGATTAGTGTTATGGCTTACTTTTAAAAATAGATTGTATATAAATGATAGATTTGGTGATTTAACTGGTGATAAGGACAGGATGTGTCAGCTTTTTAAGGTTGAAAGGGAGTCGAGAGATCATTTAATTTTTCATTATTCATTTACTGCCCCACCATGGCAAAATGTGCAGGGGCTATATGCTATTTGTAAGTAGTTATGAAGGGAATACTATTGTTTTATAGGTAGAGAAGTCACATGGCCTTCCTAAGGGTGATCATATCTTCTTTAAAGTGGCCTTTAGTTATGCCATCTATATTACTTGAAAAGAAAGGAATGCTAGAAGGCATGGCTCATCACTTAGAAGTAACCAAATGTTCCTTTAATCCTATCTTAATTGGATTAGAGAAATCTTTGCTTCTAGCATGTATGACTTGCAATATTTCTCTTCTTTATTATGCAATTGGGGTATTATGAATAGTTAGGCTATGTTTTCGCTGAATTTTTTCTTTATGTGAGTGTTATACTTTATAACTAATTTGGATGCTTTATAACTCCTTTAGAGTTTTAATTCAATGATATATTCTTTTTTTATTTTTCAAAAAAATATCATCAAGGTCTTAATACTAATTACAAGACCTTAATATCATTAAAACTCAAACTTATAGTCACTCATCTAATACTGCAAAAACAAATACGAAATTTGTTCCAATACTAAAATTTTATTAATATTAAAATTTTCTAAAACACTTATAAACTCTTTTCCTCTTTATACAATGACAAAAGTAACATATCCAAAACACAAAAGACTCAAAAGATCTTAATGTCATTAAAAGTTAAACCCCCTTATAGTAATCAAATATTAACAACTAGTAATCATAGATTCAACCAAAAATCAAAATTTATCAAATTATTAATTGTTAATAATAACCCATAAATTAATTAAAAATAAGATTCCTCTAAATTCATACATTATAACTTATTTAAAATTCAAATTCCCCCTAAATTCATACATTATAACTTATTTAAATTCAAACTACTCCTAAATAAAACATAGCAGCACATCTTATTCTTCCTTCTTTTTGGAAAGCAACACAATGTAGACAAAAAAACTTATCAAAATTATTGAACTTATCAAAATTATTAAAGAATCTTCCTTAATTCATGCATCAAAATAAGTCGTAAACAAATCAATAATCAAATTATATGGAATTCAAAAATCAAACTCATCTCAAAATTTAAAAACTTAAACTCCTTTTAAATTTATGCATCATAAAAATGGTAATATATAGGCTAATACATTATCAAACTTTTCCACTTTTTTATAAGACGAAAAATAACGTAACATATACTTATTAAAATTATAAAAAAATCTACCTTAATTTAATAATATTGTAAATTCTCCCCTTTTATAAATTGAGAATAAAACAAATTTACCAAACATATCAAAATTAAATCTTCCTTAAAAGCAATTTAAGATTGCAATATCCCCCCTCCCCTCTTTATTAATCTAAGAAAAAGTATAAATGTGCAAATCTAAAATCATTTAAAATGAATAATCCAAATTTAAATGACATATGCATATAAAAAATGAATCATTCAAATTCAAATGTCATTTTAACATCAAGATGCCATCACAAACTAAGGGGTCATTTGATTCAGCTTTTGGTTGTGATTTTTTACTGAGGTTGTTATATTTTTGTATTAGGTTTTTTGTATTTTTATGAATTTTTGTGTTGTCTTTCTTGATTTTTATGTTATATTAATGTTTTGTTTTTTTAGATTTCTATGATATTTGTTTCGATTTTTGTGTTTAGAAAAACCAAAAGTCAAATCATTACCAAATAGGCCCTAAGGAATTTAACAAGGAAAAGTCAACACTATAAAATGCACCAAGTAAGTCATTACATGCTTTTTATATCATCAACATTATTCAAGTGACTACTTGGTGCATTTTGTAGTGCATTTTAAGGAAGATATAAAAAGAATGTAATGACTTACTTGAATAAAATCTCAAATAAAATGGAGTATCAAATATCCTCTAATTAAAAATTCAATTGATATTTAGTATCAAACTATCATAAGGTATCCAAAATAAGTGATACCTTTAAGTGCTCTCCCTATATCAACATCTAAAGCTCAAAATTCTTCCTAAAAAATATGTACTCGCTGGTTTAATCGATTTCTAATTTTCCCTAATCATGCAAAACTTAGTCATGTAAGATTAATGTATATATCATTTTTTTTAATGACATTAATCTTTTCCCTTTTATTTATGGAACATGTTCCTTTAATCTAAAATTGACCTAAAATCAAATTAGACTCCATCATTCATGACTTAAAAACATTCAAGACATTTAAATAATCAAATAATACTCAATGTGATCATTTACAACATCAAGGATCATCTGATTTCATTTCATTTATCAAAAACATCCTACATAGTATCAAAATAATCATGTACCTCCCTTTTACATATCATTTATTGCCATTTCAATTTTTCCTCACTTGGTTCAATAATGTGTCTTGTGATAATTCTTCCAATCTTATAGATACCCTTGAAGTTTATTGTACTACAAAACAAAATTAACAAAATGTTTGGTACCATACTACCTTAGGTTCTTAGGAGGTGGTAAATTTTTTCTCATTCCAACTTCTTGGAATAATATTTTAACTTCCTAACTTATCATAAAAATACCTCTCCATATGTTCAAAACATCCACAAAAATAACATGTCATAAGAGCATCAAATCAATGAAAATGAGTTATTAGGTTATTGCTCTTGTACACATTTTTTGATCTCCTATTATTATATGTTCTTTTGGATGAAAATGGGACCTAAGATATGGATGAATAATACTCCTAATGTTAATTGGATCACTTTTCCTAATATAAGGCCTAAATACATCATGTTATAATAGTGCAATTCTATTGAAGTTATGCCTATTTTTTTCATGCATTTCCCTCCTAGATTTTGGTCTTGATGTATACATAAGTGCATGACATTGTTTCTGAAGTTAGGATTTAAAAATTTGATGCAACAATTTTAAAAGATGGTATAGGTATATGTTCTTCTTATAAATTATTTCCCTTAACAAATTTAGTATTACTAGTTGCTGGTGCATGCTTATAGGTAAATCCTAAAGCAAATATATCATCATATGCTTTTTGTGAAACTAAAATGCATCCTAATATTTCTTTTCCTTTATTGAATTTAGACAAGCAAATCTTAATACTTTCTAATTCATTTTCAATGGAAACATTTTAATCTCTCAATTTTTACACATCTCTATTATCCATATTCTTTGGTTCTATAATGCTATCCAATTCTCTTATCAATTCTTCATTTTCTAATTTGCATGCAACTAGAAGTTTTAAAGTTTCCTTATATTTAGAAGACTTTTTTTTCTTTTTCTTAGTCATTGCTTCTAAGCATTAAATTAATTCATTATAGTTTAACTCATCAACATAATCATCATCATCATTATTTGAATTTTAGCATGTAGGTATATCCTCAATGTTTTTACAAGAATTTGAGTTAGATTGTATTTCATCATTTAGGAAGCATACGTGAGCCATTTATTCCTTTGCATACTCACTCTTCTATTCTTCAATTTGATTTGAATCCCTCTAAGTAATCTATAATATAAGCCAAATCTCATAAGCAAATTCATAACTAGAAACTCTATTAAACCCATCTCTACTTAATTCACAAAATAAAATATATACAATTTTATAATTAAAAGTAATAAGTATCTTATCCCTTTCTTCCTACTCAATTTCATTCTTTAGTACTATTGTTTCTACATTATTTACAATTATTATTTTTATAGGAATGTAAGGCCTATTCTCTATAATTTCTTTAAAACCAACTCTTATAGCTGAAAGAAAATTTTTCATCTTAATTTTTCAATCTTCATAAACTACAGCATCACAAGGGGGTTAACTAAAGTTGCACTATTAAAATGCGTCATTAAGCTTTATTAACTATTTTGTCATAAATATAGTCTATCTGACTCCTCTCGCTATATGGCTTGTGTGAGTCCTCGCTTTGTTATCAATTTTTAGTCTTTATATAACACCTAAAAGTGAGGTGAATCAAATATCTCTAAATTTTTCTAAGCTTTTCAATGCTTTTTTTGCACCTAATTAAATTTTTTTATTAAAAGCTATGCAATGAAAAAGTTGAACAATATAATAATATGGTTAAAATAAAATAAATTAAGAAAATAAAAAGAGAAATGGAAAGAGAGCATAAATCGATTTATAGTAGTTTGACTTACAATCCAAACTTATTCAACTTCCTAACTCCTTATTAGGAATTTCACTATCAATTAAAAACTTTAGAACTAATTCCTTTGTTCATGAGCTCTAAAGTAACCCTTACAACCACTCACTTTTCCATGAGCTTTTAATCCTTTATAATTTTAAGCTCTTAATCTCAACACCCCATAAAATACACTTCATAAAAATGTCTCACTTAACCAACCCAAAGTATTTAAAGGACTCACAAATACATTAAAAGATTAAATCACCAAACTTCACACAAAACACATAAACAATAACCAAAACAATCTCTTAATCCTTTCATATCCAACTTTGATGTTTCCCAATACTTTATGATGCAAAACACTCATCCAATACACATATTTATAGGTAAAAATTAGATTGATAGCCATTTATAATCATTGAGACTCATTAAATTTAATTTCTCACTTTTTATTGTTAAAATTAATTATTACTTTCCTTTTTCCCAAAGCACTAGTTAACCTATCTAATTGCACTGATCAATTGATGCTCTCTATTGATCAATGTTATGTTGGTTGGTTTAGGACTAATTTATCCATATTGATTATCAAATTAAGTAATTAAACACACTTTCTTTTAACAAATTCAAAACCAACAATAACAGTAAGTATACTAATCAACAACAAATAAAGTGGAGTATTTTTATGACTCCAGAAGGTCGAACCCATAGGAAAAGAAGGTAGTGTAAGTACTAGGTCACTCTAATCACAATTATCTACAGAGGCTCAAGATTGTTAAATTAATTAAGTTAAAGCAACCAAATTAACCTAGAAACTTCCAAACATTGCAAAGATGTTCAAATTGACTTAAGGATTAACAATTTAATTAATTAGCTAAGAATTAAGCTTTAAATGACTTAATTAAGTTATAGATCAGTTGGAATGTATAATCTAGGGTCTTCAATAGCTTAAGAAAATGCTATGGTTAAGTCAATGCCTTACTCTAATCAACCTAAACTAAAGTTTGATCATTCAGCAATATTAGGGATTATGCTTATAGTTTAAGAAGTTATAATCCTAAAATCCATAGTCTAAGACTAATTCCCTCGTGATTAACTAAATTTTGTTCATTCATTGATTAAAATCATGTTGTTTATTGATTTTCTAATGATCAAAGTGGATTTCTAGGATCTTTAATCATCTTTCATCTTATCTTAAGTGGCTAATCCAAGATAAGCATTAAGATCTCAAAATTAACAAAGATTATCATCCAATCATGTGTTTAGAACTTAATTAATCTATTTAACAACTGTCCTTAGTAAGAAATCAAATTAAAACATCATATATAGCCAAGAATAATCATATTCAAACATAAACCAGTTAGTCTTAAACATATATGAATAAAGAGAATGAAATAAGTGAATTAAAGGATTTAGATTGCATCAAATGATACTCCAAAGTGTTTTATAGCCTTCAATCACCTTAAAAATTCTCCTAGAATCCTTAAAAATAACCTAAAATCAAAAAATACAAAGATCAAAATAAAATAAAAAAAACATAAACTAAAGAAAGGAAGAAGAAAAACATAAGCTATAACTGATTTCTCTACGTAAATATATGTTAATTGTTGTGTGATTTTGGTCTCTAAAGCTTTATATAATGTCCGTTGTAAGTTGAAAACAAGTAGAGCAAGTTGCAGCCAAGTGAGAGGAGGAGCCAACTGGAAAGAGCTCGACAAGTACTTAAACAGCGCTTGTAAAGGAGTTAAATGGCGTCATTTTAATCCCACCATTTAAGTCTCCAAATTAAGCAAAATGGCGGTTCTACATAGTTAGACGGCTGCTCAGTTTACCCGCCATTTTACACCTATTTTTTTCCTTTTCAGTAGAGTTTCCTAGATTTCTCATGATTTAAGCTTTAATCTACATTGTACATAAATCCAAAAGATAATTAAAGATTTTAACATCAATTTCGAGCAAATGTACCTTAAATCTTAAACAAATTTACATGAAAATGCAATAAAGTTATAAGCTAACAATCAACCAATTAATGCAAAAAATAGCATATTGGTTAACCAATTCATGCACATTAGTTGACCAATAACACTATTGATCAATTAATCTTATGCCAAACTGATTTTTAACACTATTTGACAAACTTTAAGATATTGAAATCACTCCAAATCAATCTTAACTTTCCAACACTTTTTTTACACCCTTAATGCATTCAAGCAACCTAAAACATTCAAACAATCTATCTTCAAAACACACCATAATATTTTCAAAAACGTTTTTGCACCAAACATAACACATTTATACAATCTAACCTCATAACACTTCCTATCATTGTCAACCACTTCTTTTCACAGACACCACTAAAACACATCAAACTTGTTCCTAAAAGGGTTTTAATGTATTAAGAGGATGATTAAAAATAATCCATACACAGTTAAGCATGAATGCAAAATGCATGATTTGATTTTACTATCTTGATACTTAATCTTCCATTCATCGACTTGATTTTCATGTATCAACACTATTGCTTAAATACTCCAATTTGGGCTCGAAATTATATCACTTAATACCTTTTCTTCAAAGCCATCTTTTTAACACATCAAAAAATAATAAACCATTAGTTGTATTGTTTTGTCATCATTTAACCTAGGTGGAACCTCCTTTGATTCAATAAAAGCAATTATAAAACCTTTCTCATTTTACATTCTTTTTACAAATATCATAAAAGATATAAAACATTAATCTTTACTAGTAAAAAAAAACCCATGTAAACCTACTAAAATTATCTATAATGACAACTCTAGTAAGACGAAATAAATCCATGTGTAAAACCTCAAAAGGTTTAAAAGATGTTGTCATTTTCTTACTCTTAAAGGAGCTCTTGGTTTCTTCCCCATTTAGCAAGCTCCACACACTTTTTCCCTGTTAAATTTTACCTCTAGTAGTCCACTTTCTAGTTACCTATTGATTAGGTTAGAAATGAGCTACATGCTTAGATAGTCTAACCATTTATGACATATCCAAGCATCTTCACTTGTAGATATAAAATACTTTACATCATGGATAAAGATATCATTAAGATCAAGAGTATGAATATTTCCTTTTCTGTTCAGAAACAATGTAATGCTATTTGATGTGTTGCATTCCTATCTAAGTTTTAAAAGATAAATAATGAAGAACACACTAAACAATATCACAACACATGAAAAGGCAGGTATACCTATCAAATGTAATATAGTTAGGATAAGTCTATGTGTTAAGCCATAAGGATTAATATTAGTAATGAATCCCTATCTAAATATAGCTAACAACTCAAAAGAGAAAGGTTAATTGAGTAATTTTCTTGTTAAAAGAAAAAAAAACAATTAAAGTAAAATGCTTAGACAAACTTATAAGGAGAAATAATCAATAATGAAGGTAGGATTCAGGTAATTAATTCCTCTAGGATGTGTACATCCTCATCATTTATCTTACTTTAATTCGAAAATCTCTCTAGCTCCCCATGCAAGATGTTTTATTCATGGATTAATCTAATGCATATAAGAAATTTTTCAATCTCAATCATACACCTAATCAAAGCTTTAAAATTAACATTTACGTTCGCATAACAATTGAATCCAAATTAATTAACATCTATGAACAAATCTAATTCAAAAGCATAGAACTCAAGAGTTAAAATAAGAATAATCATGAGTACTACATCTTAGAGTTTATAAAAACCTAAATCTTATAAATATTTTAGCTCTTAAACATAGTTTTAATCACACAAACAAATATAACGACAAAAGGAATAAGAAAGCTCATGATAAGTCTTCTTAAATCCTTGAAATCTTGATGTTCAATGATGAAATCCTTTCTTGAACCTTGTGTTCTTGCCTTTGGATGTTTCCTCTCCTTTAATCTTGGTTAAAAACCTTCAAGAATGACCTATAATGTGTTCTATGATCTTTGGCGGCTAAATAGATGTCTTTTTCGCAACCAAAACACCCGAAAACCTAAAATTAGGTCATGTACGAATGTGGAGAGCATCTTGATCATGGAAGGAATCACGCTTATGATTCACATTGAACAAAAATCATAGGCTTGATGATGCCCATGATGATAACAACTTTTTACACCACTTGGTATTTTTGCAATATCTTCTCCATTATTCATCCAATTGCCACAAAATTTGGTACGGAGCTTCTTGACATGTTATATAAAATTGCATAATAATTTACCTCTAGATGTGCACCTAATACCTCCCCTAAGTCAACTACATTAAATCTAGTGCTTAACTAAGCTTGTCATCTTCTTTCCTTTATACACTCCTCATAGCTTGTCAAATAACCTTGTACTTTAGTATGGAACTTCAAAACATGATACTTTAAGTCTTCAAAGTGATTCCACAACTCTTCTAGTTCCATAAGTGTGTTAAAATATCCACCAAAGTCCTACAAGACAAATGAAAATATAGAAATGACTAAGTAACATCACATTGAAGGGCTTTAGCTTAATATACATATAATTCACATGGATTTACCCTTAAAATAAATTCAAATAAGCTCTAAATTATTTCTAAAATATGTATATTTAAAAAACTATCACTATTATCTAAAACTTTAGAAATAATACATGATTTATATTTTAAAACACCTTAAAATATTTATCACAAAGTTGTCTCACACTAAGAAAGTTATGTTTTAAACCATCAACTAAGAGTACATTTTCTATGATATTGTGATTTTTATAACCAAATTTTCTAATGCCAACTATATTACCTGTTAAGAGTCAAATTAATTGAGTTTTTATTGACTACTTGTTAAATTGCAACCCCTAATTTAGTGCTTGAGTGTTAAATTAAAGCAAAAATATAGAAGTCTTACAAGTTTCTAAACCTTCAACGATGCTCTAGAGACCCACCATTGAAGGATGAGCAACCCCAAGGTGAAGAATTCAAAATTTGACTATCAACGGTGGGTTGAGGGTGCTATTGTCCATCGACCCAGGATGCCGTTAATCAATTAGACAAACATATCCACCTCAAATCTCCAATTTTGTGGCTTGGGCGTGATATTCATTAATGCTGTTGTCCAAAAGGACCTAGGGAGAGGCTGCTAGAGTTGAAAAATAGAGAAAAACAACAAACACACATATTCTAATCATAGAAAATCATATATAAGTTTGAGAAAGAGGCTCTTCCTTCACTCTTCATTTGTTCTAAGTAGCTCATAGGTTTCAAACATGTTCAGTTCAAATGCATTGTTGGTTTCTTAGTTTTTAAACATCTGAGCTTGCTATTAAGACTTCATTCTAAATTTCTGGATCATATTCAGGGGTTTTTTAACCCAGAATCTTTATATATTTTCTCTATTTTCATATTAATCAAAATTATTGTTCTTAAGTTTACATTCTTGAATGTTTTTTTATTTTTCTGCAAGATTGTTTTTATTTAGAGTAATGTTGGATTTCAAAATCAAATTTGGGAAATCAAGACACATACAAGAGCTTTCATAGGATATTTTTGTAACCTCTAAACTTATTTTATAACTTATATTTTTGTATTTTTGAAGGCATGGTGCTAAAGTTGTATATTTTGTATGCTTTGATCAAGATGTGTGGCTAAATAATTTTTTATGCTAAGGATTGGTATGTTTATGATTTAAGAGAGCTTAAAGACATGTAAAAGGGTTTGATTTTTATTTATTAAGGGTCTAAAAGTTCTAATTTTAAGCTCTCCATTTAGGATTAGAGTTAAAGATAATCTAAGCTTGAGAAATCAACTTAGATTGTTGGAAAATTTAATAAACAACACAAATTCATCAATGAATGACCAAACTTTAATTTTTTGTGAGAGTTAAAGATCTGAGACTATAAATTGAAAAATTAACTTCTTAAAGTTAAAGCCTATTAATTTGCTTTAAAGCATAACCAAACCTTAAATTAAGATTAATGGAGAAAAAGTAAACTCTTAACCATAGCTTTGGTCTGATTTTGTGAAGGAATTTTAAATTAGCCTTTAAAATTGTTTAGAGGTTAAACTAAATCATCAATCACCTAATCCTTAGCTAATTTTCACATTTGATAATTTTTAAAAAAATTTTAAAGCAATTAAAATTTTAAGTCGAGTTAGAGTAGTTTAGCATTGTTTCAAGCTTTTAATCAAATTATTTAGATTTTTCTCGATAATTGTGATCTAATTAACCTAGTAATTAATCATTTTTCCTATGGGATTGACATTTTTGGTTTAAAATACTCCACTTTATTATTTTTTTGATAGGTACACTTACCTTAATCACGTTAGCTTTCAAAATAAAATTTTCTGATGTAATCCTTCTTATGATACTACAATTAAACCATTTCAAAACTAATAACACACTCACAACTCCAAAATTATTTCAAAAACTCAACTTTTATCACAAATTCATCAAAATTTAAAGTTTGACTAACTCTCCCTAAATGAAGTAAAATTATGAAATTATTTCAACAAATTCAATTTTAAGTCAAATTTAACAAGTTTAGAACTTACCACCTCCCCTTAAATTGATTAAAAATCATTACTACCCCTAAATTCATCCATTATGACCGAAAATTACTGCTCCTCCTAAATATAACGTAATAACTCATCTAGTTCTCTCTTCCCCTTTTTGAAAAGCAACATAATGCAAGAATTTATCAAATACCATAAAAATCAACGGTTAAATTTAATTTTAAAACCTGAAGACACTTAGGCTCCCCCTAAGTAAACCATAATCTAACACCAATCAATTTTCAAGTACAAAAGTATCAAATATAAATCCCTTTAATCATCCAGAATTCTAATGACATGTGCAAACTTATAAATATCCAAAATATCAAAGTTCATAAGTCATACGTAATTTCATAAATTATTTAAATTTAAAAGTTATCATTCAAGAAACGATCATATCTTAGAGAATTCAATTACTACAAAATGAATACATATTCAAAGCCGTAATTGATGCATTATTCAACTTTTCAAACTTTTCATAAAACTAATGTATGGGAACAATTCATCAAAATCATCAAAAATATCAAAGCTCCCCCTCAATTAAATTAATAATTTTTTTTAAAAAAATATGCAAATGCAACTTTTTAGGATAATGATCATAAGGGGTATCCAAATATCACAAATTCAATCAAAGTTTAAAAAATCACAATCAACATGCTTCCTTTTAAGACATCTTATAGTTTGTTTCAAAGCCATACTTACATAAATTTCAATTTCCTAATCATGCAAAATGTAGTAATGTAGGAATATCAAGCAATACTCAAATTATTCAAAGACATCAAATAACTTAAAAGCCATATTTATGCACTCCTAGACATGTACAATCTAGCACCATCCCTTTTCAAGTCAACATATGTAAAAAAAAAACACTATAATTGATTTCAAAACAATTTAATCTCAATTATTCTACAATAAAAAACATTAGAGAACATGAGTTTCTCAAATATTACTCAATTTCATTAAAAAAAATCGAGCATATATGTTAAAGGGCAAAATACATTGGTTTTAAGGCATAATTTGATATGTTTTATCCTTTTTTATGCATAAACCATACCAATTAAGAATTATTCTTCCTAATTTCATATGCATAATTATTTTGAAGTAAATTGGAAGAATTATGAGTGAATTGGAGTAAAAAGGAGCTAGGGACATGTATGAAAAACCATCAATGGTGGTTGCTAGAGATATACAACAACTTCATTATGGATGAACTCAACCACCATTGTTCTTCGAAATTGGCCCATTAACTGTGGCCTGTAGCAAGGGTCATTAATCAGATACTAAACCACTATTGATGGTATTGTATATGACATTTTTGCTATTTGTAGGGAAAAACTTGGCCAAATCACTTCATAATTGTTCCTAAACCCTATTAGCTACTTATAGAGACTATAAATAGTCTCTTATATGTCATTTTTACATGGCATTCAAGACAAATTCACCTTTTACATCATCATATTTAGGTGTTTCCATATTTTCTATCCAGCCTTTATCATCAATTTAATCTTTGTTTTTGGGAGATTTCAAGTGACAATTTGGTGTAAAAATACTCAGGGAGTGTCCATCTTCTTGTTGGTCTTTTGTATTTTACATTTTAACACTTGTATTAAATCCATTTTGTTGATTCATTCAATGAAAACCTTTATTATGACCTAACTTGTTTTTTATTGATAAATATGTGGGAGTAAATTTCTTTTTTTTTGGGGCTAAAGTTAGGATGTTATTTATGTTATGAATAGATTGTGCTTGACTGATTTTTACCTTAATTGAATGCTTATTTTGCCAAATTTAACTTGATAGCTTAGATTAAAGCCTTGGGTAATTGAATTCCATAACTATTGGTGTTTAATTTATAGAAAATCAATTAGATAACATACTTGAACTTAAAAGTAGACCAACTTTAAGATCTTGTGCGAGGATTTCAATGATTAACAAAATTGATTTTAGGCTTCTTGTGATTAATGCAATTTATTCCAAATTATTTATGAATTAAATAGGTAATTTGAGTTTAAAATATAAAAGATGTTTCTATGAGCATTAGTTATGTTTTGTTTTAGTGAAGTAGACCTTAAATCAATCCAATGCCATTAATTTTAAAGGATTAAAAGATGTTTCCATGAGCATTGATTATGTTTTGTTTTAGTGAAGTAGACCCTAAATCAATCCACTACCATTAATTTTAAGGGATTAACCCATTAAAATCCAAAGCCTTAGCCATTTTTGTCCTTTAGTAAAATTAATGACACTTCACTCATAGTTTTTCATATTGCATATTTTGTTATTTGCTTGTTTTAATTCTTTTTCATATCAATCAAACCTTGGTTATCTGAGTAGTCGTATCTCATTTAATTTGATATTTTTTCACTTTAGTTCCGTGGGTACGATACTTGGTTTACTTTGTTTTATACTACTTGTTAAGAAAGTGTGTTTGACTTTGGTTTAAACTAGGACATAATTGAATTTATTTTTCTTAAGTTTTTTACGCAACAATATATCAATAAAATTTATCAAGACATAATCAAGGAATTGATGTATGCTTAATCTATCCCTTCATTAAATTTGTTCTTTAGACAAACTAGATTTCATCATTTATGACTATAAAATATTTGCAACATCCAAAACATCATTCAAAACATTAAGATTCATTTAAGTTCATGTAAGCCCTATGGCACCTAAGAGTGGGGGTGAATTGGGTATTAAAACTTTTTTACAGATTTAAATTAGCAACCTAAATCAATTGGAAACTAGATGCAATAACTAAACCAAGATTCAACCTAATATAAAATGATAATGCAAATATCAAAGTGAATACAAAAGGTTGAGTCAAGAGAAAGACACAAGGAAATTTAAAGAAGTTAACCTACCCCAAAGATAGGCTCTGTCTCCTTTCCAACTACTTGTTGGATGATTCTATACTAATCAATCAAAACAAGTATAATCTTCTTTCAAGGTGAAGAGTAACCTTTACAATCTTACTTTCCAAGGGTGAAGA